>CM056585.1:13005254-13145502 GCA_029721435.1 Gymnothorax reevesii | reverse complement strand
GCGCTGAAACTGTGCCTATACACACTTTTATCAAAACACGCTTTTTTGAGGTTTTAAGCTCAGAACGTGAATCTGTGCTTGTTTCTTGCCTGGGAACTGCTTCAGATCGTTTTGCAATGCATATATGTTATCAGTTTATCCAATGTGCATGGATGGCCTTTGGGAAGTGAATATGAGCTTCTGAAGTGAAAATATGCACTTTTTAAAAAACTTTTTTTTAGTTCTGCTTGTTAAAAATTTTCATACTGTGTGAAACACAGTGGGAAAGTGACAAACATGAGTGAATTGTCACTATATGACTGAATTGGAGTGAATTTGCTGCTATCTCTGTCAGGAAGCGAGCTGGAGCGCTGAAACTGTGCCTATACGCACTTTTATCAAAACACGCTTTTTTGAGGTTTTAAGCTCAGAACGTGAATCTGTGCTTGTTTCTTGCCTGGGATCGGCTTCAGATCGTTGTGCAATGCATATATGGTATCAGTTTATCCAATGTGCATGGATGGCCTTTGGGAAGTGAATATAAGCTTCTGAAGTGAAAATATGCACTTTTTAAAAAACTTTCTTTTTTTTAGTTCTGCTTGTTAAAAATTTTCATGCTGTGTGTTACACAGTGGGAAAGTGACAAACATGAGTGAATTGTCACTACATGACTTAATTGGAGTGAATTTGCTGCTATCTCTGTCAGGAAGCGAGCTAGAGCGCTGAAACTGTGCCTATACGCACTTTCATCAAAACACGCTTTATTGAGATTTTAAGCTCAGAATATGAATCTGGGCGTGCTACTTGCCTGGGTACTGCTTCAGATCGTTGTGCAATGCATATATGGTATCAGTTTGTCCAATGTGCATGGATGGCCTTTGGGAAGTGAATATGAGCTTCTGAAGTGAAAATATGCACTTTTTAAAAAACTTTCTTTTTTTTAGTTCTGCTTGTTAAAAATTTTCATACTGTGTGAAACAGACAAACATAAGTGAATTGTCACTATATGACTGAATAGGAGTGAATTTGCTGCTATCTCTGTCAGGAAGCGAGCTGGAGCGCTGAAACTGTGCCTATACACACTTTTATCAAAACACGCTTTTTTGAGGTTTTAAGCTCAGAACGTGAATCTGTGCTTGTTTCTTGCCTGGGAACTGCTTCAGATCGTTTTGCAATGCATATATGTTATCAGTTTATCCAATGTGCATGGATGGCCTTTGGGAAGTGAATATGAGCTTCTGAAGTGAAAATATGCACTTTTTAAAAAACTTTCTTTTTTTTAGTTCTGCTTGTTAAAAATTTTCATACTGTGTGAAACACAGTGGGAAAGTGACAAACATGAGTGAATTGTCACTATATGACTGAATTGGAGTGAATTTGCTGCTATCTCTGTCAGGAAGCGAGCTGGAGCGCTGAAACTGTGCCTATACGCACTTTTATCAAAACACGCTTTTTTGAGGTTTTAAGCTCAGAACGTGAATCTGTGCTTGTTTCTTGCCTGGGATCGGCTTCAGATCGTTGTGCAATGCATATATGGTATCAGTTTATCCAATGTGCATGGATGGCCTTTGTGAAGTGAATATGAGCTTCTGAAGTGAAAATATGCACTTTTTAAAAAACTTTCTTTTTTTAGTTCTGCTTGTTAAAAATTTTCATGCTGTGTGTTACACAGTGGGAAAGTGACAAACATGAGTGAATTGTCACTACATGACTTAATTGGAGTGAATTTGCTGCTATCTCTGTCAGGAAGCGAGCTAGAGCGCTGAAACTGTGCCTATACGCACTTTCATCAAAACACGCTTTATTGAGATTTTAAGCTCAGAATATGAATCTGTGCGTGCTACTTGCCTGGGTACTGCTTCAGATCGTTGTGCAATGCATATATGGTATCAGTTTGTCCAATGTGCATGGATGGCCTTTGGGAAGTGAATATGAGCTTCTGAAGTGAAAATATGCACTTTTTAAAAAACTTTCTTTTTTTAGTTCTGCTTGTTAAAAATTTTCATACTGTGTGAAACAAGTGGGGAAAGTGACAAACATGAGTGAATTGTCACTATATGACTGAATTGGAGTGAATTTGCTGCTATCTCTGTCAGGAAGCGAGCTGGAGCGCTGAAACTGTGCCTATACACACTTTTATCAAAACACGCTTTTTTGAGGTTTTAAGCTCAGAACGTGAATCTGTGCTTGTTTCTTGCCTGGGATCGGCTTCAGATCGTTGTGCAATGCATATATGGTATCAGTTTATCCAATGTGCATGGATGGCCTTTGGGAAGTGAATATAAGCTTCTGAAGTGAAAATATGCACTTTTTAAAAAACTTTCTTTTTTTTAGTCTACATGTTAAAAATTTTCATGCTGTGTGTTACACAGTGGGAAAGTGACAAACATGAGTGAATTGTCACTACATGACTTAATTGGAGTGAATTTGCTGCTATCTCTGTCAGGAAGCGAGCTAGAGCGCTGAAACTGTGCCTATACGCACTTTCATCAAAACACGCTTTATTGAGATTTTAAGCTCAGAATATGAATCTGTGCGTGCTACTTGCCTGGGTACTGCTTCAGATCGTTGTGCAATGCATATATGGTATCAGTTTGTCCAATGTGCATGGATGGCCTTTGGGAAGTGAATATGAGCTTCTGAAGTGAAAATATGCACTTTTTAAAAAACTTTCTTTTTTTTAGATCTGCTTGTTAAAAATTTTCATACTGTGTGAAACACAGTGGGAAAGTGACAAACATAAGTGAATTGTCACTATATGACTGAATAGGAGTGAATTTGCTGCTATCTCTGTCAGGAAGCGAGCTGGAGCGCTGAAACTGTGCCTATACACACTTTTATCAAAACACGCTTTTTTGAGGTTTCAACCTCAGAACGTGAATCTGTGCTTGTTTCTTGCCTGGGAACTGCTTCAGATCGTTTTGCAATGCATATATGTTATCAGTTTATCCAATGTGCATGGATGGCCTTTGGGAAGTGAATATGAGCTTCTGAAGTGAAAATATGCACTTTTTAAAAACTTTCTTTTTTTTAGTTCTGCTTGTTAAAAATTTTCATACTGTGTGAAACACAGTGGGAAAGTGACAAACATGAGTGAATTGTCACTATATGACTGAATTGGAGTGAATTTGCTGCTATCTCTGTCAGGAAGCGAGCTGGAGCGCTGAAACTGTGCCTATACGCACTTTTATCAAAACACGCTTTTTTGAGGTTTTAAGCTCAGAACGTGAATCTGTGCTTGTTTCTTGCCTGGGATCGGCTTCAGATCGTTGTGCAATGCATATATGGTATCAGTTTATCCAATGTGCATGGATGGCCTTTGGGAAGTGAATATAAGCTTCTGAAGTGAAAATATGCACTTTTAAAAAAACTTTCTTTTTTTTAGTTCTGCTTGTTAAAAATTTTCATGCTGTGTGTTACACAGTGGGAAAGTGACAAACATGAGTGAATTGTCACTACATGACTTAATTGGAGTGAATTTGCTGCTATCTCTGTCAGGAAGCGAGCTAGAGCGCTGAAACTGTGCCTATACGCACTTTCATCAAAACACGCTTTATTGAGATTTTAAGCTCAGAATATGAATCTGGGCGTGCTACTTGCCTGGGTACTGCTTCAGATCGTTGTGCAATGCATATATGGTATCAGTTTGTCCAATGTGCATGGATGGCCTTTGGGAAGTGAATATGAGCTTCTGAAGTGAAAATATGCACTTTTAAAAAACTTTCTTTTTTTTAGTTCTGCTTGTTAAAAATTTTCATACTGTGTGAAACAGACAAACATAAGTGAATTGTCACTATATGACTGAATAGGAGTGAATTTGCTGCTATCTCTGTCAGGAAGCGAGCTGGAGCGCTGAAACTGTGCCTATACACACTTTTATCAAAACACGCTTTTTTGAGGTTTTAAGCTCAGAACGTGAATCTGTGCTTGTTTCTTGCCTGGGAACTGCTTCAGATCGTTTTGCAATGCATATATGTTATCAGTTTATCCAATGTGCATGGATGGCCTTTGGGAAGTGAATATGAGCTTCTGAAGTGAAAATATGCACTTTTTAAAAAACTTTCTTTTTTTTAGTTCTGCTTGTTAAAAATTTTCATACTGTGTGAAACACAGTGGGAAAGTGACAAACATGAGTGAATTGTCACTATATGACTGAATTGGAGTGAATTTGCTGCTATCTCTGTCAGGAAGCGAGCTGGAGCGCTGAAACTGTGCCTATACGCACTTTTATCAAAACACGCTTTTTTGAGGTTTTAAGCTCAGAACGTGAATCTGTGCTTGTTTCTTGCCTGGGATCGGCTTCAGATCGTTGTGCAATGCATATATGGTATCAGTTTATCCAATGTGCATGGATGGCCTTTGGGAAGTGAATATAAGCTTCTGAAGTGAAAATATGCACTTTTTAAAAAACTTTCTTTTTTTTAGTTCTGCTTGTTAAAAATTTTCATGCTGTGTGTTACACAGTGGGAAAGTGACAAACATGAGTGAATTGTCACTACATGACTTAATTGGAGTGAATTTGCTGCTATCTCTGTCAGGAAGCGAGCTAGAGCGCTGAAACTGTGCCTATACGCACTTTCATCAAAACACGCTTTATTGAGATTTTAAGCTCAGAATATGAATCTGTGCGTGCTACTTGCCTGGGTACTGCTTCAGATCGTTGTGCAATGCATATATGGTATCAGTTTGTCCAATGTACATGGATGGCCTTGGGAAGTGAATATGAGCTTCTGAAGTGAAAATATGCACTTTTTAAAAAAACTTTCTTTTTTTTAGTTCTGCTTGTTAAAAATTTTCATACTGTGTGAAACAAGTGGGAAAGTGACAAACATGAGTGAATTGTCACTATATGACTGAATTGGAGTGAATTTGCTGCTATCTCTGTCAGGAAGCGAGCTGGAGCGCTGAAACTGTGCCTATACACACTTTTATCAAAACACGCTTTTTTGAGGTTTTAAGCTCAGAACGTGAATCTGTGCTTGTTTCTTGCCTGGGATCGGCTTCAGATCGTTGTGCAATGCATATATGGTATCAGTTTATCCAATGTGCATGGATGGCCTTTGGGAAGTGAATATAAGCTTCTGAAGTGAAAATATGCACTTTTTAAAAAACTTTCTTTTTTTTAGTCTACATGTTAAAAATTTTCATGCTGTGTGTTACACAGTGGGAAAGTGACAAACATGAGTGAATTGTCACTACATGACTTAATTGGAGTGAATTTGCTGCTATCTCTGTCAGGAAGCGAGCTAGAGCGCTGAAACTGTGCCTATACGCACTTTCATCAAAACACGCTTTATTGAGATTTTAAGCTCAGAATATGAATCTGTGCGTGCTACTTGCCTGGGTACTGCTTCAGATCGTTGTGCAATGCATATATGGTATCAGTTTGTCCAATGTGCATGGATGGCCTTTGGGAAGTGAATATGAGCTTCTGAAGTGAAAATATGCACTTTTTAAAAAACTTTCTTTTTTTTAGTTCTGCTTGTTAAAAATTTTCATACTGTGTGAAACACAGTGGGAAAGTGACAAACATAAGTGAATTGTCACTATATGACTGAATAGGAGTGAATTTGCTGCTATCTCTGTCAGGAAGCGAGCTGGAGCGCTGAAACTGTGCCTATACACACTTTTATCAAAACACGCTTTTTTGAGGTTTTAAGCTCAGAACGTGAATCTGTGCTTGTTTCTTGCCTGGGAACTGCTTCAGATCGTTTTGCAATGCATATATGTTATCAGTTTATCCAATGTGCATGGATGGCCTTTGGGAAGTGAATATGAGCTTCTGAACTGAAAATATGCACTTTTTAAAAAACTTTCTTTTTTTTAGTTCTGCTTGTTAAAAATTTTCATACTGTGTGAAACACAGTGGGAAAGTGACAAACATGAGTGAATTGTCACTATATGACTGAATTGGAGTGAATTTGCTGCTATCTCTGTCAGGAAGCGAGCTGGAGCGCTGAAACTGTGCCTATACGCACTTTTATCAAAACACGCTTTTTTGAGGTTTTAAGCTCAGAACGTGAATCTGTGCTTGTTTCTTGCCTGGGATCGGCTTCAGATCGTTGTGCAATGCATATATGGTATCAGTTTATCCAATGTGCATGGATGGCCTTTGGGAAGTGAATATAAGCTTCTGAAGTGAAAATATGCACTTTTTAAAAAACTTTCTTTTTTTTAGTTCTGCTTGTTAAAAATTTTCATGCTGTGTGTTACACAGTGGGAAAGTGACAAACATGAGTGAATTGTCACTACATGACTTAATTGGAGTGAATTTGCTGCTATCTCTGTCAGGAAGCGAGCTAGAGCGCTGAAACTGTGCCTATACGCACTTTCATCAAAACACGCTTTATTGAGATTTTAAGCTCAGAATATGAATCTGTGCGTGCTACTTGCCTGGGTACTGCTTCAGATCGTTGTGCAATGCATATATGGTATCAGTTTGTCCAATGTGCATGGATGGCCTTTGGGAAGTGAATATGAGCTTCTGAAGTGAAAATATGCACTTTTTAAAAAACTTTCTTTTTTTTAGATCTGCTTGTTAAAAATTTTCATACTGTGTGAAACACAGTGGGAAAGTGACAAACATAAGTGAATTGTCACTATATGACTGAATAGGAGTGAATTTGCTGCTATCTCTGTCAGGAAGCGAGCTGGAGCGCTGAAACTGTGCCTATACACACTTTTATCAAAACACGCTTTTTTGAGGTTTTAAGCTCAGAACGTGAATCTGTGCTTGTTTCTTGCCTGGGAACTGCTTCAGATCGTTTTGCAATGCATATATGTTATCAGTTTATCCAATGTGCATGGATGGCCTTTGGGAAGTGAATATGAGCTTCTGAAGTGAAAATATGCACTTTTTAAAAAACTTTCTTTTTTTTAGTTCTGCTTGTTAAAAATTTTCATACTGTGTGAAACACAGTGGGAAAGTGACAAACATGAGTGAATTGTCACTATATGACTGAATTGGAGTGAATTTGCTGCTATCTCTGTCAGGAAGCGAGCTGGAGCGCTGAAACTGTGCCTATACGCACTTTTATCAAAACACGCTTTTTTGAGGTTTTAAGCTCAGAACGTGAATCTGTGCTTGTTTCTTGCCTGGGATCGGCTTCAGATCGTTGTGCAATGCATATATGGTATCAGTTTATCCAATGTGCATGGATGGCCTTTGGGAAGTGAATATAAGCTTCTGAAGTGAAAATATGCACTTTTTAAAAAACTTTCTTTTTTTTAGTTCTGCTTGTTAAAAATTTTCATGCTGTGTGTTACACAGTGGGAAAGTGACAAACATGAGTGAATTGTCACTACATGACTTAATTGGAGTGAATTTGCTGCTATCTCTGTCAGGAAGCGAGCTAGAGCGCTGAAACTGTGCCTATACGCACTTTCATCAAAACACGCTTTATTGAGATTTTAAGCTCAGAATATGAATCTGGGCGTGCTACTTGCCTGGGTACTGCTTCAGATCGTTGTGCAATGCATATATGGTATCAGTTTGTCCAATGTGCATGGATGGCCTTTGGGAAGTGAATATGAGCTTCTGAAGTGAAAATATGCACTTTTTAAAAAACTTTCTTTTTTTTAGTTCTGCTTGTTAAAAATTTTCATACTGTGTGAAACAGACAAACATAAGTGAATTGTCACTATATGACTGAATAGGAGTGAATTTGCTGCTATCTCTGTCAGGAAGCGAGCTGGAGCGCTGAAACTGTGCCTATACACACTTTTATCAAAACACGCTTTTTTGAGGTTTTAAGCTCAGAACGTGAATCTGTGCTTGTTTCTTGCCTGGGAACTGCTTCAGATCGTTTTGCAATGCATATATGTTATCAGTTTATCCAATGTGCATGGATGGCCTTTGGGAAGTGAATATGAGCTTCTGAAGTGAAAATATGCACTTTTTAAAAAACTTTCTTTTTTTTAGTTCTGCTTGTTAAAAATTTTCATACTGTGTGAAACACAGTGGGAAAGTGACAAACATGAGTGAATTGTCACTATATGACTGAATTGGAGTGAATTTGCTGCTATCTCTGTCAGGAAGCGAGCTGGAGCGCTGAAACTGTGCCTATACGCACTTTTATCAAAACACGCTTTTTTGAGGTTTTAAGCTCAGAACGTGAATCTGTGCTTGTTTCTTGCCTGGGATCGGCTTCAGATCGTTGTGCAATGCATATATGGTATCAGTTTATCCAATGTGCATGGATGGCCTTTGGGAAGTGAATATAAGCTTCTGAAGTGAAAATATGCACTTTTTAAAAAACTTTCTTTTTTTTAGTTCTGCTTGTTAAAAATTTTCATGCTGTGTGTTACACAGTGGGAAAGTGACAAACATGAGTGAATTGTCACTACATGACTTAATTGGAGTGAATTTGCTGCTATCTCTGTCAGGAAGCGAGCTAGAGCGCTGAAACTGTGCCTATACGCACTTTCATCAAAACACGCTTTATTGAGATTTTAAGCTCAGAATATGAATCTGTGCGTGCTACTTGCCTGGGTACTGCTTCAGATCGTTGTGCAATGCATATATGGTATCAGTTTGTCCAATGTGCATGGATGGCCTTTGGGAAGTGAATATGAGCTTCTGAAGTGAAAATATGCACTTTTTAAAAAACTTTCTTTTTTTTAGTTCTGCTTGTTAAAAATTTTCATACTGTGTGAAACAAGTGGGAAAGTGACAAACATGAGTGAATTGTCACTATATGACTGAATTGGAGTGAATTTGCTGCTATCTCTGTCAGGAAGCGAGCTGGAGCGCTGAAACTGTGCCTATACACACTTTTATCAAAACACGCTTTTTTGAGGTTTTAAGCTCAGAACGTGAATCTGTGCTTGTTTCTTGCCTGGGATCGGCTTCAGATCGTTGTGCAATGCATATATGGTATCAGTTTATCCAATGTGCATGGATGGCCTTTGGGAAGTGAATATAAGCTTCTGAAGTGAAAATATGCACTTTTTAAAAAACTTTCTTTTTTTTAGTCTACATGTTAAAAATTTTCATGCTGTGTGTTACACAGTGGGAAAGTGACAAACATGAGTGAATTGTCACTACATGACTTAATTGGAGTGAATTTGCTGCTATCTCTGTCAGGAAGCGAGCTAGAGCGCTGAAACTGTGCCTATACGCACTTTCATCAAAACACGCTTTATTGAGATTTTAAGCTCAGAATATGAATCTGTGCGTGCTACTTGCCTGGGTACTGCTTCAGATCGTTGTGCAATGCATATATGGTATCAGTTTGTCCAATGTGCATGGATGGCCTTTGGGAAGTGAATATGAGCTTCTGAAGTGAAAATATGCACTTTTTAAAAAACTTTCTTTTTTTTAGTTCTGCTTGTTAAAAATTTTCATACTGTGTGAAACACAGTGGGAAAGTGACAAACATAAGTGAATTGTCACTATATGACTGAATAGGAGTGAATTTGCTGCTATCTCTGTCAGGAAGCGAGCTGGAGCGCTGAAACTGTGCCTATACACACTTTTATCAAAACACGCTTTTTTGAGGTTTTAAGCTCAGAACGTGAATCTGTGCTTGTTTCTTGCCTGGGAACTGCTTCAGATCGTTTTGCAATGCATATATGTTATCAGTTTATCCAATGTGCATGGATGGCCTTTGGGAAGTGAATATGAGCTTCTGAACTGAAAATATGCACTTTTTAAAAAACTTTCTTTTTTTTAGTTCTGCTTGTTAAAAATTTTCATACTGTGTGAAACACAGTGGGAAAGTGACAAACATGAGTGAATTGTCACTATATGACTGAATTGGAGTGAATTTGCTGCTATCTCTGTCAGGAAGCGAGCTGGAGCGCTGAAACTGTGCCTATACGCACTTTTATCAAAACACGCTTTTTTGAGGTTTTAAGCTCAGAACGTGAATCTGTGCTTGTTTCTTGCCTGGGATCGGCTTCAGATCGTTGTGCAATGCATATATGGTATCAGTTTATCCAATGTGCATGGATGGCCTTTGGGAAGTGAATATAAGCTTCTGAAGTGAAAATATGCACTTTTTAAAAAACTTTCTTTTTTTTAGTTCTGCTTGTTAAAAATTTTCATGCTGTGTGTTACACAGTGGGAAAGTGACAAACATGAGTGAATTGTCACTACATGACTTAATTGGAGTGAATTTGCTGCTATCTCTGTCAGGAAGCGAGCTAGAGCGCTGAAACTGTGCCTATACGCACTTTCATCAAAACACGCTTTATTGAGATTTTAAGCTCAGAATATGAATCTGTGCGTGCTACTTGCCTGGGTACTGCTTCAGATCGTTGTGCAATGCATATATGGTATCAGTTTGTCCAATGTGCATGGATGGCCTTTGGGAAGTGAATATGAGCTTCTGAAGTGAAAATATGCACTTTTTAAAAAACTTTCTTTTTTTTAGATCTGCTTGTTAAAAATTTTCATACTGTGTGAAACACAGTGGGAAAGTGACAAACATAAGTGAATTGTCACTATATGACTGAATAGGAGTGAATTTGCTGCTATCTCTGTCAGGAAGCGAGCTGGAGCGCTGAAACTGTGCCTATACACACTTTTATCAAAACACGCTTTTTTGAGGTTTTAAGCTCAGAACGTGAATCTGTGCTTGTTTCTTGCCTGGGAACTGCTTCAGATCGTTTTGCAATGCATATATGTTATCAGTTTATCCAATGTGCATGGATGGCCTTTGGGAAGTGAATATGAGCTTCTGAAGTGAAAATATGCACTTTTTAAAAAACTTTCTTTTTTTTAGTTCTGCTTGTTAAAAATTTTCATACTGTGTGAAACACAGTGGGAAAGTGACAAACATGAGTGAATTGTCACTATATGACTGAATTGGAGTGAATTTGCTGCTATCTCTGTCAGGAAGCGAGCTGGAGCGCTGAAACTGTGCCTATACGCACTTTTATCAAAACACGCTTTTTTGAGGTTTTAAGCTCAGAACGTGAATCTGTGCTTGTTTCTTGCCTGGGATCGGCTTCAGATCGTTGTGCAATGCATATATGGTATCAGTTTATCCAATGTGCATGGATGGCCTTTGGGAAGTGAATATAAGCTTCTGAAGTGAAAATATGCACTTTTTAAAAAACTTTCTTTTTTTTAGTTCTGCTTGTTAAAAATTTTCATGCTGTGTGTTACACAGTGGGAAAGTGACAAACATGAGTGAATTGTCACTACATGACTTAATTGGAGTGAATTTGCTGCTATCTCTGTCAGGAAGCGAGCTAGAGCGCTGAAACTGTGCCTATACGCACTTTCATCAAAACACGCTTTATTGAGATTTTAAGCTCAGAATATGAATCTGGGCGTGCTACTTGCCTGGGTACTGCTTCAGATCGTTGTGCAATGCATATATGGTATCAGTTTGTCCAATGTGCATGGATGGCCTTTGGGAAGTGAATATGAGCTTCTGAAGTGAAAATATGCACTTTTTAAAAAACTTTCTTTTTTTTAGTTCTGCTTGTTAAAAATTTTCATACTGTGTGAAACAGACAAACATAAGTGAATTGTCACTATATGACTGAATAGGAGTGAATTTGCTGCTATCTCTGTCAGGAAGCGAGCTGGAGCGCTGAAACTGTGCCTATACACACTTTTATCAAAACACGCTTTTTTGAGGTTTTAAGCTCAGAACGTGAATCTGTGCTTGTTTCTTGCCTGGGAACTGCTTCAGATCGTTTTGCAATGCATATATGTTATCAGTTTATCCAATGTGCATGGATGGCCTTTGGGAAGTGAATATGAGCTTCTGAAGTGAAAATATGCACTTTTTAAAAAACTTTCTTTTTTTTAGTTCTGCTTGTTAAAAATTTTCATACTGTGTGAAACACAGTGGGAAAGTGACAAACATGAGTGAATTGTCACTATATGACTGAATTGGAGTGAATTTGCTGCTATCTCTGTCAGGAAGCGAGCTGGAGCGCTGAAACTGTGCCTATACGCACTTTTATCAAAACACGCTTTTTTGAGGTTTTAAGCTCAGAACGTGAATCTGTGCTTGTTTCTTGCCTGGGATCGGCTTCAGATCGTTGTGCAATGCATATATGGTATCAGTTTATCCAATGTGCATGGATGGCCTTTGGGAAGTGAATATAAGCTTCTGAAGTGAAAATATGCACTTTTTAAAAAACTTTCTTTTTTTTAGTTCTGCTTGTTAAAAATTTTCATGCTGTGTGTTACACAGTGGGAAAGTGACAAACATGAGTGAATTGTCACTACATGACTTAATTGGAGTGAATTTGCTGCTATCTCTGTCAGGAAGCGAGCTAGAGCGCTGAAACTGTGCCTATACGCACTTTCATCAAAACACGCTTTATTGAGATTTTAAGCTCAGAATATGAATCTGTGCGTGCTACTTGCCTGGGTACTGCTTCAGATCGTTGTGCAATGCATATATGGTATCAGTTTGTCCAATGTGCATGGATGGCCTTTGGGAAGTGAATATGAGCTTCTGAAGTGAAAATATGCACTTTTTAAAAAACTTTCTTTTTTTTAGTTCTGCTTGTTAAAAATTTTCATACTGTGTGAAACAAGTGGGAAAGTGACAAACATGAGTGAATTGTCACTATATGACTGAATTGGAGTGAATTTGCTGCTATCTCTGTCAGGAAGCGAGCTGGAGCGCTGAAACTGTGCCTATACACACTTTTATCAAAACACGCTTTTTTGAGGTTTTAAGCTCAGAACGTGAATCTGTGCTTGTTTCTTGCCTGGGATCGGCTTCAGATCGTTGTGCAATGCATATATGGTATCAGTTTATCCAATGTGCATGGATGGCCTTTGGGAAGTGAATATAAGCTTCTGAAGTGAAAATATGCACTTTTTAAAAAACTTTCTTTTTTTTAGTCTACATGTTAAAAATTTTCATGCTGTGTGTTACACAGTGGGAAAGTGACAAACATGAGTGAATTGTCACTACATGACTTAATTGGAGTGAATTTGCTGCTATCTCTGTCAGGAAGCGAGCTAGAGCGCTGAAACTGTGCCTATACGCACTTTCATCAAAACACGCTTTATTGAGATTTTAAGCTCAGAATATGAATCTGTGCGTGCTACTTGCCTGGGTACTGCTTCAGATCGTTGTGCAATGCATATATGGTATCAGTTTGTCCAATGTGCATGGATGGCCTTTGGGAAGTGAATATGAGCTTCTGAAGTGAAAATATGCACTTTTTAAAAAACTTTCTTTTTTTTAGTTCTGCTTGTTAAAAATTTTCATACTGTGTGAAACACAGTGGGAAAGTGACAAACATAAGTGAATTGTCACTATATGACTGAATAGGAGTGAATTTGCTGCTATCTCTGTCAGGAAGCGAGCTGGAGCGCTGAAACTGTGCCTATACACACTTTTATCAAAACACGCTTTTTTGAGGTTTTAAGCTCAGAACGTGAATCTGTGCTTGTTTCTTGCCTGGGAACTGCTTCAGATCGTTTTGCAATGCATATATGTTATCAGTTTATCCAATGTGCATGGATGGCCTTTGGGAAGTGAATATAAGCTTCTGAAGTGAAAATATGCACTTTTTAAAAAACTTTCTTTTTTTTAGTTCTGCTTGTTAAAAATTTTCATGCTGTGTGTTACACAGTGGGAAAGTGACAAACATGAGTGAATTGTCACTACATGACTTAATTGGAGTGAATTTGCTGCTATCTCTGTCAGGAAGCGAGCTAGAGCGCTGAAACTGTGCCTATACGCACTTTCATCAAAACACGCTTTATTGAGATTTTAAGCTCAGAATATGAATCTGTGCGTGCTACTTGCCTGGGTACTGCTTCAGATCGTTGTGCAATGCATATATGGTATCAGTTTGTCCAATGTGCATGGATGGCCTTTGGGAAGTGAATATGAGCTTCTGAAGTGAAAATATGCACTTTTTAAAAAACTTTCTTTTTTTTAGATCTGCTTGTTAAAAATTTTCATACTGTGTGAAACACAGTGGGAAAGTGACAAACATAAGTGAATTGTCACTATATGACTGAATAGGAGTGAATTTGCTGCTATCTCTGTCAGGAAGCGAGCTGGAGCGCTGAAACTGTGCCTATACACACTTTTATCAAAACACGCTTTTTTGAGGTTTTAAGCTCAGAACGTGAATCTGTGCTTGTTTCTTGCCTGGGAACTGCTTCAGATCGTTTTGCAATGCATATATGTTATCAGTTTATCCAATGTGCATGGATGGCCTTTGGGAAGTGAATATGAGCTTCTGAAGTGAAAATATGCACTTTTTAAAAAACTTTCTTTTTTTTAGTTCTGCTTGTTAAAAATTTTCATACTGTGTGAAACACAGTGGGAAAGTGACAAACATGAGTGAATTGTCACTATATGACTGAATTGGAGTGAATTTGCTGCTATCTCTGTCAGGAAGCGAGCTGGAGCGCTGAAACTGTGCCTATACGCACTTTTATCAAAACACGCTTTTTTGAGGTTTTAAGCTCAGAACGTGAATCTGTGCTTGTTTCTTGCCTGGGATCGGCTTCAGATCGTTGTGCAATGCATATATGGTATCAGTTTATCCAATGTGCATGGATGGCCTTTGGGAAGTGAATATAAGCTTCTGAAGTGAAAATATGCACTTTTTAAAAAACTTTCTTTTTTTTAGTTCTGCTTGTTAAAAATTTTCATGCTGTGTGTTACACAGTGGGAAAGTGACAAACATGAGTGAATTGTCACTACATGACTTAATTGGAGTGAATTTGCTGCTATCTCTGTCAGGAAGCGAGCTAGAGCGCTGAAACTGTGCCTATACGCACTTTCATCAAAACACGCTTTATTGAGATTTTAAGCTCAGAATATGAATCTGGGCGTGCTACTTGCCTGGGTACTGCTTCAGATCGTTGTGCAATGCATATATGGTATCAGTTTGTCCAATGTGCATGGATGGCCTTTGGGAAGTGAATATGAGCTTCTGAAGTGAAAATATGCACTTTTTAAAAAACTTTCTTTTTTTTAGTTCTGCTTGTTAAAAATTTTCATACTGTGTGAAACAGACAAACATAAGTGAATTGTCACTATATGACTGAATAGGAGTGAATTTGCTGCTATCTCTGTCAGGAAGCGAGCTGGAGCGCTGAAACTGTGCCTATACACACTTTTATCAAAACACGCTTTTTTGAGGTTTTAAGCTCAGAACGTGAATCTGTGCTTGTTTCTTGCCTGGGAACTGCTTCAGATCGTTTTGCAATGCATATATGTTATCAGTTTATCCAATGTGCATGGATGGCCTTTGGGAAGTGAATATGAGCTTCTGAAGTGAAAATATGCACTTTTTAAAAAACTTTCTTTTTTTTAGTTCTGCTTGTTAAAAATTTTCATACTGTGTGAAACACAGTGGGAAAGTGACAAACATGAGTGAATTGTCACTATATGACTGAATTGGAGTGAATTTGCTGCTATCTCTGTCAGGAAGCGAGCTGGAGCGCTGAAACTGTGCCTATACGCACTTTTATCAAAACACGCTTTTTTGAGGTTTTAAGCTCAGAACGTGAATCTGTGCTTGTTTCTTGCCTGGGATCGGCTTCAGATCGTTGTGCAATGCATATATGGTATCAGTTTATCCAATGTGCATGGATGGCCTTTGGGAAGTGAATATAAGCTTCTGAAGTGAAAATATGCACTTTTTAAAAAACTTTCTTTTTTTTAGTTCTGCTTGTTAAAAATTTTCATGCTGTGTGTTACACAGTGGGAAAGTGACAAACATGAGTGAATTGTCACTACATGACTTAATTGGAGTGAATTTGCTGCTATCTCTGTCAGGAAGCGAGCTAGAGCGCTGAAACTGTGCCTATACGCACTTTCATCAAAACACGCTTTATTGAGATTTTAAGCTCAGAATATGAATCTGTGCGTGCTACTTGCCTGGGTACTGCTTCAGATCGTTGTGCAATGCATATATGGTATCAGTTTGTCCAATGTGCATGGATGGCCTTTGGGAAGTGAATATGAGCTTCTGAAGTGAAAATATGCACTTTTTAAAAAACTTTCTTTTTTTTAGTTCTGCTTGTTAAAAATTTTCATACTGTGTGAAACAAGTGGGAAAGTGACAAACATGAGTGAATTGTCACTATATGACTGAATTGGAGTGAATTTGCTGCTATCTCTGTCAGGAAGCGAGCTGGAGCGCTGAAACTGTGCCTATACACACTTTTATCAAAACACGCTTTTTTGAGGTTTTAAGCTCAGAACGTGAATCTGTGCTTGTTTCTTGCCTGGGATCGGCTTCAGATCGTTGTGCAATGCATATATGGTATCAGTTTATCCAATGTGCATGGATGGCCTTTGGGAAGTGAATATAAGCTTCTGAAGTGAAAATATGCACTTTTTAAAAAACTTTCTTTTTTTTAGTCTACATGTTAAAAATTTTCATGCTGTGTGTTACACAGTGGGAAAGTGACAAACATGAGTGAATTGTCACTTCATGACTTAATTGGAGTGAATTTGCTGCTATCTCTGTCAGGAAGCGAGCTAGAGCGCTGAAACTGTGCCTATACGCACTTTCATCAAAACACGCTTTATTGAGATTTTAAGCTCAGAATATGAATCTGTGCGTGCTACTTGCCTGGGTACTGCTTCAGATCGTTGTGCAATGCATATATGGTATCAGTTTGTCCAATGTGCATGGATGGCCTTTGGGAAGTGAATATGAGCTTCTGAAGTGAAAATATGCACTTTTTAAAAAACTTTCTTTTTTTTAGTTCTGCTTGTTAAAAATTTTCATACTGTGTGAAACACAGTGGGAAAGTGACAAACATAAGTGAATTGTCACTATATGACTGAATAGGAGTGAATTTGCTGCTATCTCTGTCAGGAAGCGAGCTGGAGCGCTGAAACTGTGCCTATACACACTTTTATCAAAACACGCTTTTTTGAGGTTTTAAGCTCAGAACGTGAATCTGTGCTTGTTTCTTGCCTGGGAACTGCTTCAGATCGTTTTGCAATGCATATATGTTATCAGTTTATCCAATGTGCATGGATGGCCTTTGGGAAGTGAATATGAGCTTCTGAACTGAAAATATGCACTTTTTAAAAAACTTTCTTTTTTTTAGTTCTGCTTGTTAAAAATTTTCATACTGTGTGAAACACAGTGGGAAAGTGACAAACATGAGTGAATTGTCACTATATGACTGAATTGGAGTGAATTTGCTGCTATCTCTGTCAGGAAGCGAGCTGGAGCGCTGAAACTGTGCCTATACGCACTTTTATCAAAACACGCTTTTTTGAGGTTTTAAGCTCAGAACGTGAATCTGTGCTTGTTTCTTGCCTGGGATCGGCTTCAGATCGTTGTGCAATGCATATATGGTATCAGTTTATCCAATGTGCATGGATGGCCTTTGGGAAGTGAATATAAGCTTCTGAAGTGAAAATATGCACTTTTTAAAAAACTTTCTTTTTTTTAGTTCTGCTTGTTAAAAATTTTCATGCTGTGTGTTACACAGTGGGAAAGTGACAAACATGAGTGAATTGTCACTACATGACTTAATTGGAGTGAATTTGCTGCTATCTCTGTCAGGAAGCGAGCTAGAGCGCTGAAACTGTGCCTATACGCACTTTCATCAAAACACGCTTTATTGAGATTTTAAGCTCAGAATATGAATCTGTGCGTGCTACTTGCCTGGGTACTGCTTCAGATCGTTGTGCAATGCATATATGGTATCAGTTTGTCCAATGTGCATGGATGGCCTTTGGGAAGTGAATATGAGCTTCTGAAGTGAAAATATGCACTTTTTAAAAAACTTTCTTTTTTTTAGTTCTGCTTGTTAAAAATTTTCATACTGTGTGAAACACAGTGGGAAAGTGACAAACATAAGTGAATTGTCACTATATGACTGAATTGGAGTGAATTTCCTGCTATCTCTGTCAGGAAGCGAGCTGGAGCGCTGAAACTGTGCCTATACACACTTTTATCAAAACACGCTTTTTTGAGGTTTTAAGCTCAGAACGTGAATCTGTGCTTGTTTCTTGCCTGGGAACTGCTTCAGATCGTTTTGCAATGCATATATGTTATCAGTTTATCCAATGTGCATGGATGGCCTTTGGGAAGTGAATATGAGCTTCTGAAGTGAAAATATGCACTTTTTAAAAAACTTTCTTTTTTTTAGTTCTGCTTGTTAAAAATTTTCATACTGTGTGAAACACAGTGGGAAAGTGACAAACATGAGTGAATTGTCACTATATGACTGAATTGGAGTGAATTTGCTGCTATCTCTGTCAGGAAGCGAGCTGGAGCGCTGAAACTGTGCCTATACGCACTTTTATCAAAACACGCTTTTTTGAGGTTTTAAGCTCAGAACGTGAATCTGTGCTTGTTTCTTGCCTGGGATCGGCTTCAGATCGTTGTGCAATGCATATATGGTATCAGTTTATCCAATGTGCATGGATGGCCTTTGGGAAGTGAATATAAGCTTCTGAAGTGAAAATATGCACTTTTTAAAAAACTTTCTTTTTTTTAGTTCTGCTTGTTAAAAATTTTCATGCTGTGTGTTACACAGTGGGAAAGTGACAAACATGAGTGAATTGTCACTACATGACTTAATTGGAGTGAATTTGCTGCTATCTCTGTCAGGAAGCGAGCTAGAGCGCTGAAACTGTGCCTATACGCACTTTCATCAAAACACGCTTTATTGAGATTTTAAGCTCAGAATATGAATCTGTGCGTGCTACTTGCCTGGGTACTGCTTCAGATCGTTGTGCAATGCATATATGGTATCAGTTTGTCCAATGTGCATGGATGGCCTTTGGGAAGTGAATATGAGCTTCTGAAGTGAAAATATGCACTTTTTAAAAAACTTTCTTTTTTTTAGTTCTGCTTGTTAAAAATTTTCATACTGTGTGAAACAAGTGGGAAAGTGACAAACATGAGTGAATTGTCACTATATGACTGAATTGGAGTGAATTTGCTGCTATCTCTGTCAGGAAGCGAGCTGGAGCGCTGAAACTGTGCCTATACACACTTTTATCAAAACACGCTTTTTTGAGGTTTTAAGCTCAGAACGTGAATCTGTGCTTGTTTCTTGCCTGGGATCGGCTTCAGATCGTTGTGCAATGCATATATGGTATCAGTTTATCCAATGTGCATGGATGGCCTTTGGGAAGTGAATATAAGCTTCTGAAGTGAAAATATGCACTTTTTAAAAAACTTTCTTTTTTTTAGTCTACATGTTAAAAATTTTCATGCTGTGTGTTACACAGTGGGAAAGTGACAAACATGAGTGAATTGTTACTACATGACTTAATTGGAGTGAATTTGCTGCTATCTCTGTCAGGAAGCGAGCTAGAGCGCTGAAACTGTGCCTATACGCACTTTCATCAAAACACGCTTTATTGAGATTTTAAGCTCAGAATATGAATCTGTGCGTGCTACTTGCCTGGGTACTGCTTCAGATCGTTGTGCAATGCATATATGGTATCAGTTTGTCCAATGTGCATGGATGGCCTTTGGGAAGTGAATATGAGCTTCTGAAGTGAAAATATGCACTTTTTAAAAAACTTTCTTTTTTTTAGTTCTGCTTGTTAAAAATTTTCATACTGTGTGAAACACAGTGGGAAAGTGACAAACATAAGTGAATTGTCACTATATGACTGAATAGGAGTGAATTTGCTGCTATCTCTGTCAGGAAGCGAGCTGGAGCGCTGAAACTGTGCCTATACACACTTTTATCAAAACACGCTTTTTTGAGGTTTTAAGCTCAGAACGTGAATCTGTGCTTGTTTCTTGCCTGGGAACTGCTTCAGATCGTTTTGCAATGCATATATGTTATCAGTTTATCCAATGTGCATGGATGGCCTTTGGGAAGTGAATATGAGCTTCTGAACTGAAAATATGCACTTTTTAAAAAACTTTCTTTTTTTTAGTTCTGCTTGTTAAAAATTTTCATACTGTGTGAAACACAGTGGGAAAGTGACAAACATGAGTGAATTGTCACTATATGACTGAATTGGAGTGAATTTGCTGCTATCTCTGTCAGGAAGCGAGCTGGAGCGCTGAAACTGTGCCTATACGCACTTTTATCAAAACACGCTTTTTTGAGGTTTTAAGCTCAGAACGTGAATCTGTGCTTGTTTCTTGCCTGGGATCGGCTTCAGATCGTTGTGCAATGCATATATGGTATCAGTTTATCCAATGTGCATGGATGGCCTTTGGGAAGTGAATATAAGCTTCTGAAGTGAAAATATGCACTTTTTAAAAAACTTTCTTTTTTTTAGTTCTGCTTGTTAAAAATTTTCATGCTGTGTGTTACACAGTGGGAAAGTGACAAACATGAGTGAATTGTCACTACATGACTTAATTGGAGTGAATTTGCTGCTATCTCTGTCAGGAAGCGAGCTAGAGCGCTGAAACTGTGCCTATACGCACTTTCATCAAAACACGCTTTATTGAGATTTTAAGCTCAGAATATGAATCTGTGCGTGCTACTTGCCTGGGTACTGCTTCAGATCGTTGTGCAATGCATATATGGTATCAGTTTGTCCAATGTGCATGGATGGCCTTTGGGAAGTGAATATGAGCTTCTGAAGTGAAAATATGCACTTTTTAAAAAACTTTCTTTTTTTTAGATCTGCTTGTTAAAAATTTTCATACTGTGTGAAACACAGTGGGAAAGTGACAAACATAAGTGAATTGTCACTATATGACTGAATAGGAGTGAATTTGCTGCTATCTCTGTCAGGAAGCGAGCTGGAGCGCTGAAACTGTGCCTATACACACTTTTATCAAAACACGCTTTTTTGAGGTTTTAAGCTCAGAACGTGAATCTGTGCTTGTTTCTTGCCTGGGAACTGCTTCAGATCGTTTTGCAATGCATATATGTTATCAGTTTATCCAATGTGCATGGATGGCCTTTGGGAAGTGAATATGAGCTTCTGAAGTGAAAATATGCACTTTTTAAAAAACTTTCTTTTTTTTTAGTTCTGCTTGTTAAAAATTTTCATACTGTGTGAAACACAGTGGGAAAGTGACAAACATGAGTGAATTGTCACTATATGACTGAATTGGAGTGAATTTGCTGCTATCTCTGTCAGGAAGCGAGCTGGAGCGCTGAAACTGTGCCTATACGCACTTTTATCAAAACACGCTTTTTTGAGGTTTTAAGCTCAGAACGTGAATCTGTGCTTGTTTCTTGCCTGGGATCGGCTTCAGATCGTTGTGCAATGCATATATGGTATCAGTTTATCCAATGTGCATGGATGGCCTTTGGGAAGTGAATATAAGCTTCTGAAGTGAAAATATGCACTTTTTAAAAAACTTTCTTTTTTTTAGTTCTGCTTGTTAAAAATTTTCATGCTGTGTGTTACACAGTGGGAAAGTGACAAACATGAGTGAATTGTCACTACATGACTTAATTGGAGTGAATTTGCTGCTATCTCTGTCAGGAAGCGAGCTAGAGCGCTGAAACTGTGCCTATACGCACTTTCATCAAAACACGCTTTATTGAGATTTTAAGCTCAGAATATGAATCTGGGCGTGCTACTTGCCTGGGTACTGCTTCAGATCGTTGTGCAATGCATATATGGTATCAGTTTGTCCAATGTGCATGGATGGCCTTTGGGAAGTGAATATGAGCTTCTGAAGTGAAAATATGCACTTTTTAAAAAACTTTCTTTTTTTTAGTTCTGCTTGTTAAAAATTTTCATACTGTGTGAAACAGACAAACATAAGTGAATTGTCACTATATGACTGAATAGGAGTGAATTTGCTGCTATCTCTGTCAGGAAGCGAGCTGGAGCGCTGAAACTGTGCCTATACACACTTTTATCAAAACACGCTTTTTTGAGGTTTTAAGCTCAGAACGTGAATCTGTGCTTGTTTCTTGCCTGGGAACTGCTTCAGATCGTTTTGCAATGCATATATGTTATCAGTTTATCCAATGTGCATGGATGGCCTTTGGGAAGTGAATATGAGCTTCTGAAGTGAAAATATGCACTTTTTAAAAAACTTTCTTTTTTTTAGTTCTGCTTGTTAAAAATTTTCATACTGTGTGAAACACAGTGGGAAAGTGACAAACATGAGTGAATTGTCACTATATGACTGAATTGGAGTGAATTTGCTGCTATCTCTGTCAGGAAGCGAGCTGGAGCGCTGAAACTGTGCCTATACGCACTTTTATCAAAACACGCTTTTTTGAGGTTTTAAGCTCAGAACGTGAATCTGTGCTTGTTTCTTGCCTGGGATCGGCTTCAGATCGTTGTGCAATGCATATATGGTATCAGTTTATCCAATGTGCATGGATGGCCTTTGGGAAGTGAATATAAGCTTCTGAAGTGAAAATATGCACTTTTTAAAAAACTTTCTTTTTTTAGTTCTGCTTGTTAAAAATTTTCATGCTGTGTGTTACACAGTGGGAAAGCGACAAACATGAGTGAATTGTCACTACATGACTTAATTGGAGTGAATTTGCTGCTATCTCTGTCAGGAAGCGAGCTAGAGCGCTGAAACTGTGCCTATACGCACTTTCATCAAAACACGCTTTATTGAGATTTTAAGCTCAGAATATGAATCTGTGCGTGCTACTTGCCTGGGTACTGCTTCAGATCGTTGTGCAATGCATATATGGTATCAGTTTGTCCAATGTGCATGGATGGCCTTTGGGAAGTGAATATGAGCTTCTGAAGTGAAAATATGCACTTTTTAAAAAACTTTCTTTTTTTTAGTTCTGCTTGTTAAAAATTTTCATACTGTGTGAAACAAGTGGGAAAGTGACAAACATGAGTGAATTGTCACTATATGACTGAATTGGAGTGAATTTGCTGCTATCTCTGTCAGGAAGCGAGCTGGAGCGCTGAAACTGTGCCTATACACACTTTTATCAAAACACGCTTTTTTGAGGTTTTAAGCTCAGAACGTGAATCTGTGCTTGTTTCTTGCCTGGGATCGGCTTCAGATCGTTGTGCAATGCATATATGGTATCAGTTTATCCAATGTGCATGGATGGCCTTTGGGAAGTGAATATAAGCTTCTGAAGTGAAAATATGCACTTTTTAAAAAACTTTCTTTTTTTTAGTCTACATGTTAAAAATTTTCATGCTGTGTGTTACACAGTGGGAAAGTGACAAACATGAGTGAATTGTCACTACATGACTTAATTGGAGTGAATTTGCTGCTATCTCTGTCAGGAAGCGAGCTAGAGCGCTGAAACTGTGCCTATACGCACTTTCATCAAAACACGCTTTATTGAGATTTTAAGCTCAGAATATGAATCTGTGCGTGCTACTTGCCTGGGTACTGCTTCAGATCGTTGTGCAATGCATATATGGTATCAGTTTGTCCAATGTGCATGGATGGCCTTTGGGAAGTGAATATGAGCTTCTGAAGTGAAAATATGCACTTTTTAAAAAACTTTCTTTTTTTTAGTTCTGCTTGTTAAAAATTTTCATACTGTGTGAAACACAGTGGGAAAGTGACAAACATAAGTGAATTGTCACTATATGACTGAATAGGAGTGAATTTGCTGCTATCTCTGTCAGGAAGCGAGCTGGAGCGCTGAAACTGTGCCTATACACACTTTTATCAAAACACGCTTTTTTGAGGTTTTAAGCTCAGAACGTGAATCTGTGCTTGTTTCTTGCCTGGGAACTGCTTCAGATCGTTTTGCAATGCATATATGTTATCAGTTTATCCAATGTGCATGGATGGCCTTTGGGAAGTGAATATGAGCTTCTGAACTGAAAATATGCACTTTTTAAAAAACTTTCTTTTTTTTAGTTCTGCTTGTTAAAAATTTTCATACTGTGTGAAACACAGTGGGAAAGTGACAAACATGAGTGAATTGTCACTATATGACTGAATTGGAGTGAATTTGCTGCTATCTCTGTCAGGAAGCGAGCTGGAGCGCTGAAACTGTGCCTATACGCACTTTTATCAAAACACGCTTTTTTGAGGTTTTAAGCTCAGAACGTGAATCTGTGCTTGTTTCTTGCCTGGGATCGGCTTCAGATCGTTGTGCAATGCATATATGGTATCAGTTTATCCAATGTGCATGGATGGCCTTTGGGAAGTGAATATAAGCTTCTGAAGTGAAAATATGCACTTTTTAAAAAACTTTCTTTTTTTTAGTTCTGCTTGTTAAAAATTTTCATGCTGTGTGTTACACAGTGGGAAAGTGACAAACATGAGTGAATTGTCACTACATGACTTAATTGGAGTGAATTTGCTGCTATCTCTGTCAGGAAGCGAGCTAGAGCGCTGAAACTGTGCCTATACGCACTTTCATCAAAACACGCTTTATTGAGATTTTAAGCTCAGAATATGAATCTGTGCGTGCTACTTGCCTGGGTACTGCTTCAGATCGTTGTGCAATGCATATATGGTATCAGTTTGTCCAATGTGCATGGATGGCCTTTGGGAAGTGAATATGAGCTTCTGAAGTGAAAATATGCACTTTTTAAAAAACTTTCTTTTTTTTAGTTCTGCTTGTTAAAAATTTTCATACTGTGTGAAACAAGTGGGAAAGTGACAAACATGAGTGAATTGTCACTATATGACTGAATTGGAGTGAATTTGCTGCTATCTCTGTCAGGAAGCGAGCTGGAGCGCTGAAACTGTGCCTATACACACTTTTATCAAAACACGCTTTTTTGAGGTTTTAAGCTCAGAACGTGAATCTGTGCTTGTTTCTTGCCTGGGATCGGCTTCAGATCGTTGTGCAATGCATATATGGTATCAGTTTATCCAATGTGCATGGATGGCCTTTGGGAAGTGAATATAAGCTTCTGAAGTGAAAATATGCACTTTTTAAAAAACTTTCTTTTTTTTAGTCTACATGTTAAAAATTTTCATGCTGTGTGTTACACAGTGGGAAAGTGACAAACATGAGTGAATTGTCACTACATGACTTAATTGGAGTGAATTTGCTGCTATCTCTGTCAGGAAGCGAGCTAGAGCGCTGAAACTGTGCCTATACGCACTTTCATCAAAACACGCTTTATTGAGATTTTAAGCTCAGAATATGAATCTGTGCGTGCTACTTGCCTGGGTACTGCTTCAGATCGTTGTGCAATGCATATATGGTATCAGTTTGTCCAATGTGCATGGATGGCCTTTGGGAAGTGAATATGAGCTTCTGAAGTGAAAATATGCACTTTTTAAAAAACTTTCTTTTTTTTAGTTCTGCTTGTTAAAAATTTTCATACTGTGTGAAACACAGTGGGAAAGTGACAAACATAAGTGAATTGTCACTATATGACTGAATAGGAGTGAATTTGCTGCTATCTCTGTCAGGAAGCGAGCTGGAGCGCTGAAACTGTGCCTATACACACTTTTATCAAAACACGCTTTTTTGAGGTTTTAAGCTCAGAACGTGAATCTGTGCTTGTTTCTTGCCTGGGAACTGCTTCAGATCGTTTTGCAATGCATATATGTTATCAGTTTATCCAATGTGCATGGATGGCCTTTGGGAAGTGAATATGAGCTTCTGAACTGAAAATATGCACTTTTTAAAAAACTTTCTTTTTTTTAGTTCTGCTTGTTAAAAATTTTCATACTGTGTGAAACACAGTGGGAAAGTGACAAACATGAGTGAATTGTCACTATATGACTGAATTGGAGTGAATTTGCTGCTATCTCTGTCAGGAAGCGAGCTGGAGCGCTGAAACTGTGCCTATACGCACTTTTATCAAAACACGCTTTTTTGAGGTTTTAAGCTCAGAACGTGAATCTGTGCTTGTTTCTTGCCTGGGATCGGCTTCAGATCGTTGTGCAATGCATATATGGTATCAGTTTATCCAATGTGCATGGATGGCCTTTGGGAAGTGAATATAAGCTTCTGAAGTGAAAATATGCACTTTTTAAAAAACTTTCTTTTTTTTAGTTCTGCTTGTTAAAAATTTTCATGCTGTGTGTTACACAGTGGGAAAGTGACAAACATGAGTGAATTGTCACTACATGACTTAATTGGAGTGAATTTGCTGCTATCTCTGTCAGGAAGCGAGCTAGAGCGCTGAAACTGTGCCTATACGCACTTTCATCAAAACACGCTTTATTGAGATTTTAAGCTCAGAATATGAATCTGTGCGTGCTACTTGCCTGGGTACTGCTTCAGATCGTTGTGCAATGCATATATGGTATCAGTTTGTCCAATGTGCATGGATGGCCTTTGGGAAGTGAATATGAGCTTCTGAAGTGAAAATATGCACTTTTTAAAAAACTTTCTTTTTTTTAGATCTGCTTGTTAAAAATTTTCATACTGTGTGAAACACAGTGGGAAAGTGACAAACATAAGTGAATTGTCACTATATGACTGAATAGGAGTGAATTGCTGCTATCTCTGTCAGGAAGCGAGCTGGAGCGCTGAAACTGTGCCTATACACACTTTTATCAAAACACGCTTTTTTGCGGTTTTAAGCTCAGAACGTGAATCTGTGCTTGTTTCTTGCCTGGGAACTGCTTCAGATCGTTTTGCAATGCATATATGTTATCAGTTTATCCAATGTGCATGGATGGCCTTTGGGAAGTGAATATGAGCTTCTGAAGTGAAAATATGCACTTTTTAAAAAACTTTCTTTTTTTTTAGTTCTGCTTGTTAAAAATTTTCATACTGTGTGAAACACAGTGGGAAAGTGACAAACATGAGTGAATTGTCACTATATGACTGAATTGGAGTGAATTTGCTGCTATCTCTGTCAGGAAGCGAGCTGGAGCGCTGAAACTGTGCCTATACGCACTTTTATCAAAACACGCTTTTTTGAGGTTTTAAGCTCAGAACGTGAATCTGTGCTTGTTTCTTGCCTGGGATCGGCTTCAGATCGTTGTGCAATGCATATATGGTATCAGTTTATCCAATGTGCATGGATGGCCTTTGGGAAGTGAATATAAGCTTCTGAAGTGAAAATATGCACTTTTTAAAAAACTTTCTTTTTTTTAGTTCTGCTTGTTAAAAATTTTCATGCTGTGTGTTACACAGTGGGAAAGTGACAAACATGAGTGAATTGTCACTACATGACTTAATTGGAGTGAATTTGCTGCTATCTCTGTCAGGAAGCGAGCTAGAGCGCTGAAACTGTGCCTATACGCACTTTCATCAAAACACGCTTTATTGAGATTTTAAGCTCAGAATATGAATCTGGGCGTGCTACTTGCCTGGGTACTGCTTCAGATCGTTGTGCAATGCATATATGGTATCAGTTTGTCCAATGTGCATGGATGGCCTTTGGGAAGTGAATATGAGCTTCTGAAGTGAAAATATGCACTTTTTAAAAAACTTTCTTTTTTTTAGTTCTGCTTGTTAAAAATTTTCATACTGTGTGAAACAGACAAACATAAGTGAATTGTCACTATATGACTGAATAGGAGTGAATTTGCTGCTATCTCTGTCAGGAAGCGAGCTGGAGCGCTGAAACTGTGCCTATACACACTTTTATCAAAACACGCTTTTTTGAGGTTTTAAGCTCAGAACGTGAATCTGTGCTTGTTTCTTGCCTGGGAACTGCTTCAGATCGTTTTGCAATGCATATATGTTATCAGTTTATCCAATGTGCATGGATGGCCTTTGGGAAGTGAATATGAGCTTCTGAACTGAAAATATGCACTTTTTAAAAAACTTTCTTTTTTTTAGTTCTGCTTGTTAAAAATTTTCATACTGTGTGAAACACAGTGGGAAAGTGACAAACATGAGTGAATTGTCACTATATGACTGAATTGGAGTGAATTTGCTGCTATCTCTGTCAGGAAGCGAGCTGGAGCGCTGAAACTGTGCCTATACGCACTTTTATCAAAACACGCTTTTTTGAGGTTTTAAGCTCAGAACGTGAATCTGTGCTTGTTTCTTGCCTGGGATCGGCTTCAGATCGTTGTGCAATGCATATATGGTATCAGTTTATCCAATGTGCATGGATGGCCTTTGGGAAGTGAATATAAGCTTCTGAAGTGAAAATATGCACTTTTTAAAAAACTTTCTTTTTTTTAGTTCTGCTTGTTAAAAATTTTCATGCTGTGTGTTACACAGTGGGAAAGTGACAAACATGAGTGAATTGTCACTACATGACTTAATTGGAGTGAATTTGCTGCTATCTCTGTCAGGAAGCGAGCTAGAGCGCTGAAACTGTGCCTATACGCACTTTCATCAAAACACGCTTTATTGAGATTTTAAGCTCAGAATATGAATCTGTGCGTGCTACTTGCCTGGGTACTGCTTCAGATCGTTGTGCAATGCATATATGGTATCAGTTTGTCCAATGTGCATGGATGGCCTTTGGGAAGTGAATATGAGCTTCTGAAGTGAAAATATGCACTTTTTAAAAAACTTTCTTTTTTTTAGTTCTGCTTGTTAAAAATTTTCATACTGTGTGAAACAAGTGGGAAAGTGACAAACATGAGTGAATTGTCACTATATGACTGAATTGGAGTGAATTTGCTGCTATCTCTGTCAGGAAGCGAGCTGGAGCGCTGAAACTGTGCCTATACACACTTTTATCAAAACACGCTTTTTTGAGGTTTTAAGCTCAGAACGTGAATCTGTGCTTGTTTCTTGCCTGGGATCGGCTTCAGATCGTTGTGCAATGCATATATGGTATCAGTTTATCCAATGTGCATGGATGGCCTTTGGGAAGTGAATATAAGCTTCTGAAGTGAAAATATGCACTTTTTAAAAAACTTTCTTTTTTTTAGTCTACATGTTAAAAATTTTCATGCTGTGTGTTACACAGTGGGAAAGTGACAAACATGAGTGAATTGTCACTACATGACTTAATTGGAGTGAATTTGCTGCTATCTCTGTCAGGAAGCGAGCTAGAGCGCTGAAACTGTGCCTATACGCACTTTCATCAAAACACGCTTTATTGAGATTTTAAGCTCAGAATATGAATCTGTGCGTGCTACTTGCCTGGGTACTGCTTCAGATCGTTGTGCAATGCATATATGGTATCAGTTTGTCCAATGTGCATGGATGGCCTTTGGGAAGTGAATATGAGCTTCTGAAGTGAAAATATGCACTTTTTAAAAAACTTTCTTTTTTTTAGTTCTGCTTGTTAAAAATTTTCATACTGTGTGAAACACAGTGGGAAAGTGACAAACATAAGTGAATTGTCACTATATGACTGAATAGGAGTGAATTTGCTGCTATCTCTGTCAGGAAGCGAGCTGGAGCGCTGAAACTGTGCCTATACACACTTTTATCAAAACACGCTTTTTTGAGGTTTTAAGCTCAGAACGTGAATCTGTGCTTGTTTCTTGCCTGGGAACTGCTTCAGATCGTTTTGCAATGCATATATGTTATCAGTTTATCCAATGTGCATGGATGGCCTTTGGGAAGTGAATATGAGCTTCTGAACTGAAAATATGCACTTTTTAAAAAACTTTCTTTTTTTTAGTTCTGCTTGTTAAAAATTTTCATACTGTGTGAAACACAGTGGGAAAGTGACAAACATGAGTGAATTGTCACTATATGACTGAATTGGAGTGAATTTGCTGCTATCTCTGTCAGGAAGCGAGCTGGAGCGCTGAAACTGTGCCTATACGCACTTTTATCAAAACACGCTTTTTTGAGGTTTTAAGCTCAGAACGTGAATCTGTGCTTGTTTCTTGCCTGGGATCGGCTTCAGATCGTTGTGCAATGCATATATGGTATCAGTTTATCCAATGTGCATGGATGGCCTTTGGGAAGTGAATATAAGCTTCTGAAGTGAAAATATGCACTTTTTAAAAAACTTTCTTTTTTTTAGTTCTGCTTGTTAAAAATTTTCATGCTGTGTGTTACACAGTGGGAAAGTGACAAACATGAGTGAATTGTCACTACATGACTTAATTGGAGTGAATTTGCTGCTATCTCTGTCAGGAAGCGAGCTAGAGCGCTGAAACTGTGCCTATACGCACTTTCATCAAAACACGCTTTATTGAGATTTTAAGCTCAGAATATGAATCTGTGCGTGCTACTTGCCTGGGTACTGCTTCAGATCGTTGTGCAATGCATATATGGTATCAGTTTGTCCAATGTGCATGGATGGCCTTTGGGAAGTGAATATGAGCTTCTGAAGTGAAAATATGCACTTTTTAAAAAACTTTCTTTTTTTTAGTTCTGCTTGTTAAAAATTTTCATACTGTGTGAAACACAGTGGGAAAGTGACAAACATAAGTGAATTGTCACTATATGACTGAATTGGAGTGAATTTCCTGCTATCTCTGTCAGGAAGCGAGCTGGAGCGCTGAAACTGTGCCTATACACACTTTTATCAAAACACGCTTTTTTGAGGTTTTAAGCTCAGAACGTGAATCTGTGCTTGTTTCTTGCCTGGGAACTGCTTCAGATCGTTTTGCAATGCATATATGTTATCAGTTTATCCAATGTGCATGGATGGCCTTTGGGAAGTGAATATGAGCTTCTGAAGTGAAAATATGCACTTTTTAAAAAACTTTCTTTTTTTTAGTTCTGCTTGTTAAAAATTTTCATACTGTGTGAAACACAGTGGGAAAGTGACAAACATGAGTGAATTGTCACTATATGACTGAATTGGAGTGAATTTGCTGCTATCTCTGTCAGGAAGCGAGCTGGAGCGCTGAAACTGTGCCTATACGCACTTTTATCAAAACACGCTTTTTTGAGGTTTTAAGCTCAGAACGTGAATCTGTGCTTGTTTCTTGCCTGGGATCGGCTTCAGATCGTTGTGCAATGCATATATGGTATCAGTTTATCCAATGTGCATGGATGGCCTTTGGGAAGTGAATATAAGCTTCTGAAGTGAAAATATGCACTTTTTAAAAAACTTTCTTTTTTTTAGTTCTGCTTGTTAAAAATTTTCATGCTGTGTGTTACACAGTGGGAAAGTGACAAACATGAGTGAATTGTCACTACATGACTTAATTGGAGTGAATTTGCTGCTATCTCTGTCAGGAAGCGAGCTAGAGCGCTGAAACTGTGCCTATACGCACTTTCATCAAAACACGCTTTATTGAGATTTTAAGCTCAGAATATGAATCTGTGCGTGCTACTTGCCTGGGTACTGCTTCAGATCGTTGTGCAATGCATATATGGTATCAGTTTGTCCAATGTGCATGGATGGCCTTTGGGAAGTGAATATGAGCTTCTGAAGTGAAAATATGCACTTTTTAAAAAACTTTCTTTTTTTTAGTTCTGCTTGTTAAAAATTTTCATACTGTGTGAAACAAGTGGGAAAGTGACAAACATGAGTGAATTGTCACTATATGACTGAATTGGAGTGAATTTGCTGCTATCTCTGTCAGGAAGCGAGCTGGAGCGCTGAAACTGTGCCTATACACACTTTTATCAAAACACGCTTTTTTGAGGTTTTAAGCTCAGAACGTGAATCTGTGCTTGTTTCTTGCCTGGGAACTGCTTCAGATCGTTTTGCAATGCATATATGTTATCAGTTTATCCAATGTGCATGGATGGCCTTTGGGAAGTGAATATGAGCTTCTGAAGTGAAAATATGCACTTTTTAAAAAACTTTCTTTTTTTTAGTTCTGCTTGTTAAAAATTTTCATACTGTGTGAAACACAGTGGGAAAGTGACAAACATGAGTGAATTGTCACTACATGACTTAATTGGAGTGAATTTGCTGCTATCTCTGTCAGGAAGCGAGCTAGAGCGCTGAAACTGTGCCTATACGCACTTTCATCAAAACACGCTTTATTGAGATTTTAAGCTCAGAATATGAACATGTGCGTGCTACTTGCCTGGGTACTGCTTCAGATCGTTGTGCAATGCATATATGGTATCAGTTTGTCCAATGTGCATGGATGGCCTTTGGGAAGTGAATATGAGCTTCTGAAGTGAAAATATGCACTTTTTAAAAAACTTTCTTTTTTTTAGATCTGCTTGTTAAAAATTTTCATACTGTGTGAAACACAGTGGGAAAGTGACAAACATAAGTGAATTGTCACTATATGACTGAATAGGAGTGAATTTGCTGCTATCTCTGTCAGGAAGCGAGCTGGAGCGCTGAAACTGTGCCTATACACACTTTTATCAAAACACGCTTTTTTGAGGTTTTAAGCTCAGAACGTGAATCTGTGCTTGTTTCTTGCCTGGGAACTGCTTCAGATCGTTTTGCAATGCATATATGTTATCAGTTTATCCAATGTGCATGGATGGCCTTTGGGAAGTGAATATGAGCTTCTGAAGTGAAAATATGCACTTTTTAAAAAACTTTCTTTTTTTTAGTTCTGCTTGTTAAAAATTTTCATACTGTGTGAAACACAGTGGGAAAGTGACAAACATAAGTGAATTGTCACTATATGACTGAATAGGAGTGAATTTGCTGCTATCTCTGTCAGGAAGCGAGCTGGAGCGCTGAAACTGTGCCTATACACACTTTACCAAAACACGCTTTTTTGAGGTTTTAAGCTCAGAACGTGAATCTGTGCTTGTTTCTTGCCTGGGAACTGCTTCAGATCGTTTTGCAATGCATATATGTTATCAGTTTATCCAATGTGCATGGATGGCCTTTGGGAAGTGAATATGAGCTTCTGAACTGAAAATATGCACTTTTTAAAAAACTTTCTTTTTTTTAGTTCTGCTTGTTAAAAATTTTCATACTGTGTGAAACACAGTGGGAAAGTGACAAACATGAGTGAATTGTCACTATATGACTGAATTGGAGTGAATTTGCTGCTATCTCTGTCAGGAAGCGAGCTGGAGCGCTGAAACTGTGCCTATACGCACTTTTATCAAAACACGCTTTTTTGAGGTTTTAAGCTCAGAACGTGAATCTGTGCTTGTTTCTTGCCTGGGATCGGCTTCAGATCGTTGTGTAATGCATATATGGTATCAGTTTATCCAATGTGCATGGATGGCCTTTGGGAAGTGAATATAAGCTTCTGAAGTGAAAATATGCACTTTTTAAAAAACTTTCTTTTTTTTAGTTCTGCTTGTTAAAAATTTTCATGCTGTGTGTTACACAGTGGGAAAGTGACAAACATGAGTGAATTGTCACTACATGACTTAATTGGAGTGAATTTGCTGCTATCTCTGTCAGGAAGCGAGCTAGAGCGCTGAAACTGTGCCTATACGCACTTTCATCAAAACACGCTTTATTGAGATTTTAAGCTCAGAATATGAATCTGTGCGTGCTACTTGCCTGGGTACTGCTTCAGATCGTTGTGCAATGCATATATGGTATCAGTTTGTCCAATGTGCATGGATGGCCTTTGGGAAGTGAATATGAGCTTCTGAAGTGAAAATATGCACTTTTTAAAAAACTTTCTTTTTTTTAGTTCTGCTTGTTAAAAATTTTCATACTGTGTGAAACAAGTGGGAAAGTGACAAACATGAGTGAATTGTCACTACATGACTTAATTGGAGTGAATTTGCTGCTATCTCTGTCAGGAAGCGAGCTAGAGCGCTGAAACTGTGCCTATACGCACTTTCATCAAAACACGCTTTATTGAGATTTTAAGCTCAGAATATGAATCTGTGCGTGCTACTTGCCTGGGTACTGCTTCAGATCGTTGTGCAATGCATATATGGTATCAGTTTGTCCAATGTGCATGGATGGCCTTTGGGAAGTGAATATGAGCTTCTGAAGTGAAAATATGCACTTTTTAAAAAACTTTCTTTTTTTTAGTTCTGCTTGTTAAAAATTTTCATACTGTGTGAAACACAGTGGGAAAGTGACAAACATAAGTGAATTGTCACTATATGACTGAATTGGAGTGAATTTCCTGCTATCTCTGTCAGGAAGCGAGCTGGAGCGCTGAAACTGTGCCTATACACACTTTTATCAAAACACGCTTTTTTGAGGTTTTAAGCTCAGAACGTGAATCTGTGCTTGTTTCTTGCCTGGGAACTGCTTCAGATCGTTTTGCAATGCATATATGTTATCAGTTTATCCAATGTGCATGGATGGCCTTTGGGAAGTGAATATGAGCTTCTGAAGTGAAAATATGCACTTTTTAAAAAACTTTCTTTTTTTTAGTTCTGCTTGTTAAAAATTTTCATACTGTGTGAAACACAGTGGGAAAGTGACAAACATGAGTGAATTGTCACTATATGACTGAATTGGAGTGAATTTGCTGCTATCTCTGTCAGGAAGCGAGCTGGAGCGCTGAAACTGTGCCTATACGCACTTTTATCAAAACACGCTTTTTTGAGGTTTTAAGCTCAGAACGTGAATCTGTGCTTGTTTCTTGCCTGGGATCGGCTTCAGATCGTTGTGCAATGCATATATGGTATCAGTTTATCCAATGTGCATGGATGGCCTTTGGGAAGTGAATATAAGCTTCTGAAGTGAAAATATGCACTTTTTAAAAAACTTTCTTTTTTTTAGTTCTGCTTGTTAAAAATTTTCATGCTGTGTGTTACACAGTGGGAAAGTGACAAACATGAGTGAATTGTCACTACATGACTTAATTGGAGTGAATTTGCTGCTATCTCTGTCAGGAAGCGAGCTAGAGCGCTGAAACTGTGCCTATACGCACTTTCATCAAAACACGCTTTATTGAGATTTTAAGCTCAGAATATGAATCTGTGCGTGCTACTTGCCTGGGTACTGCTTCAGATCGTTGTGCAATGCATATATGGTATCAGTTTGTCCAATGTGCATGGATGGCCTTTGGGAAGTGAATATGAGCTTCTGAAGTGAAAATATGCACTTTTTAAAAAACTTTCTTTTTTTTAGTTCTGCTTGTTAAAAATTTTCATACTGTGTGAAACAAGTGGGAAAGTGACAAACATGAGTGAATTGTCACTATATGACTGAATTGGAGTGAATTTGCTGCTATCTCTGTCAGGAAGCGAGCTGGAGCGCTGAAACTGTGCCTATACACACTGTTATCAAAACACGCTTTTTTGAAGTTTTAAGCTCAGAACGTGAATCTGTGCTTGTTTCTTGCCTGGGATCGGCTTCAGATCGTTGTGCAATGCATATATGGTATCAGTTTATCCAATGTGCATGGATGGCCTTTGGGAAGTGAATATAAGCTTCTGAAGTGAAAATATGCACTTTTTAAAAAACTTTCTTTTTTTTAGTCTGCTTGTTAAAAATTTTCATGCTGTGTGTTACACAGTGGGAAAGTGACAAACATGAGTGAATTGTCACTACATGACTTAATTGGAGTGAATTTGCTGCTATCTCTGTCAGGAAGCGAGCTAGAGCGCTGAAACTGTGCCTATACGCACTTTCATCAAAACACGCTTTATTGAGATTTTAAGCTCAGAATATGAATCTGTGCGTGCTACTTGCCTGGGTACTGCTTCAGATCGTTGTGCAATGCATATATGGTATCAGTTTGTCCAATGTGCATGGATGGCCTTTGGGAAGTGAATATGAGCTTCTGAAGTGAAAATATGCACTTTTTAAAAAACTTTCTTTTTTTTAGTTCTGCTTGTTAAAAATTTTCATACTGTGTGAAACACAGTGGGAAAGTGACAAACATAAGTGAATTGTCACTATATGACTGAATTGGAGTGAATTTGCTGCTATCTCTGTCAGGAAGCGAGCTGGAGCGCTGAAACTGTGCCTATACACACTTTTATCAAAACACGCTTTTTTGAGGTTTTAAGCTCAGAACGTGAATCTGTGCTTGTTTCTTGCCTGGGAACTGCTTCAGATCGTTTTGCAATGCATATATGTTATCAGTTTATCCAATGTGCATGGATGGCCTTTGGGAAGTGAATATGAGCTTCTGAAGTGAAAATATGCACTTTTTAAAAAACTTTCTTTTTTTTAGTTCTGCTTGTTAAAAATTTTCATACTGTGTGAAACACAGTGGGAAAGTGACAAACATGAGTGAATTGTCACTATATGACTGAATTGGAGTGAATTTGCTGCTATCTCTGTCAGGAAGCGAGCTGGAGCGCTGAAACTGTGCCTATACGCACTTTTATCAAAACACGCTTTTTTGAGGTTTTAAGCTCAGAACGTGAATCTGTGCTTGTTTCTTGCCTGGGATCGGCTTCAGATCGTTGTGCAATGCATATATGGTATCAGTTTATCCAATGTGCATGGATGGCCTTTGGGAAGTGAATATGAGCTTCTGAAGTGAAAATATGCACTTTTTAAAAAACTTTCTTTTTTTTAGATCTGCTTGTTAAAAATTTTCATACTGTGTGAAACACAGTGGGAAAGTGACAAACATAAGTGAATTGTCACTATATGACTGAATAGGAGTGAATTTGCTGCTATCTCTGTCAGGAAGCGAGCTGGAGCGCTGAAACTGTGCCTATACACACTTTTATCAAAACACGCTTTTTTGAGGTTTTAAGCTCAGAACGTGAATCTGTGCTTGTTTCTTGCCTGGGAACTGCTTCAGATCGTTTTGCAATGCATATATGTTGTCAGTTTATCCAATGTGCATGGATGGCCTTTGGGAAGTGAATATGAGCTTCTGAAGTGAAAATATGCACTTTTTAAAAAACTTTCTTTTTTTTAGTTCTGCTTGTTAAAAATTTTCATACTGTGTGAAACACAGTGGGAAAGTGACAAACATGAGTGAATTGTCACTATATGACTGAATTGGAGTGAATTTGCTGCTATCTCTGTCAGGAAGCGAGCTGGAGCGCTGAAACTGTGCCTATACGCACTTTTATCAAAACACGCTTTTTTGAGGTTTTAAGCTCAGAACGTGAATCTGTGCTTGTTTCTTGCCTGGGATCGGCTTCAGATCGTTGTGCAATGCATATATGGTATCAGTTTATCCAATGTGCATGGATGGCCTTTGGGAAGTGAATATAAGCTTCTGAAGTGAAAATATGCACTTTATAAAAAACTTTCTTTTTTTTAGTTCTGCTTGTTAAAAATTTTCATGCTGTGTGTTACACAGTGGGAAAGTGACAAACATGAGTGAATTGTCACTACATGACTTAATTGGAGTGAATTTGCTGCTATCTCTGTCAGGAAGCGAGCTAGAGCGCTGAAACTGTGCCTATACGCACTTTCATCAAAACACGCTTTATTGAGATTTTAAGCTCAGAATATGAATCTGGGCGTGCTACTTGCCTGGGTACTGCTTCAGATCGTTGTGCAATGCATATATGGTATCAGTTTGTCCAATGTGCATGGATGGCCTTTGGGAAGTGAATATGAGCTTCTGAAGTGAAAATATGCACTTTTTAAAAAACTTTCTTTTTTTTAGTTCTGCTTGTTAAAAATTTTCATACTGTGTGAAACAGACAAACATAAGTGAATTGTCACTATATGACTGAATAGGAGTGAATTTGCTGCTATCTCTGTCAGGAAGCGAGCTGGAGCGCTGAAACTGTGCCTATACACACTTTTATCAAAACACGCTTTTTTGAGGTTTTAAGCTCAGAACGTGAATCTGTGCTTGTTTCTTGCCTGGGAACTGCTTCAGATCGTTTTGCAATGCATATATGTTATCAGTTTATCCAATGTGCATGGATGGCCTTTGGGAAGTGAATATGAGCTTCTGAAGTGAAAATATGCACTTTTTAAAAAACTTTCTTTTTTTTAGTTCTGCTTGTTAAAAATTTTCATACTGTGTGAAACACAGTGGGAAAGTGACAAACATGAGTGAATTGTCACTATATGACTGAATTGGAATGAATTTGCTGCTATCTCTGTCAGGAAGCGAGCTGGAGCGCTGAAACTGTGCCTATACGCACTTTTATCAAAACACGCTTTTTTGAGGTTTTAAGCTCAGAACGTGAATCTGTGCTTGTTTCTTGCCTGGGATCGGCTTCAGATCGTTGTGCAATGCATATATGGTATCAGTTTATCCAATGTGCATGGATGGCCTTTGGGAAGTGAATATAAGCTTCTGAAGTGAAAATATGCACTTTTTAAAAAACTTTCTTTTTTTTAGTTCTGCTTGTTAAAAATTTTCATGCTGTGTGTTACACAGTGGGAAAGTGACAAACATGAGTGAATTGTCACTACATGACTTAATTGGAGTGAATTTGCTGCTATCTCTGTCAGGAAGCGAGCTAGAGCGCTGAAACTGTGCCTATACGCACTTTCATCAAAACACGCTTTATTGAGATTTTAAGCTCAGAATATGAATCTGTGCGTGCTACTTGCCTGGGTACTGCTTCAGATCGTTGTGCAATGCATATATGGTATCAGTTTGTCCAATGTGCATGGATGGCCTTTGGGAAGTGAATATGAGCTTCTGAAGTGAAAATATGCACTTTTTAAAAAACTTTCTTTTTTTTAGTTCTGCTTGTTAAAAATTTTCATACTGTGTGAAACACAGTGGGAAAGTGACAAACATAAGTGAATTGTCACTATATGACTGAATAGGAGTGAATTTGCTGCTATCTCTGTCAGGAAGCGAGCTGGAGCGCTGAAACTGTGCCTATACACACTTTTATCAAAACACGCTTTTTTGAGGTTTTAAGCTCAGAACGTGAATCTGTGCTTGTTTCTTGCCTGGGAACTGCTTCAGATCGTTTTGCAATGCATATATGTTATCAGTTTATCCAATGTGCATGGATGGCCTTTGGGAAGTGAATATGAGCTTCTGAACTGAAAATATGCACTTTTTAAAAAACTTTCTTTTTTTTAGTTCTGCTTGTTAAAAATTTTCATACTGTGTGAAACACAGTGGGAAAGTGACAAACATGAGTGAATTGTCACTATATGACTGAATTGGAGTGAATTTGCTGCTATCTCTGTCAGGAAGCGAGCTGGAGCGCTGAAACTGTGCCTATACGCACTTTTATCAAAACACGCTTTTTTGAGGTTTTAAGCTCAGAACGTGAATCTGTGCTTGTTTCTTGCCTGGGATCGGCTTCAGATCGTTGTGCAATGCATATATGGTATCAGTTTATCCAATGTGCATGGATGGCCTTTGGGAAGTGAATATAAGCTTCTGAAGTGAAAATATGTACTTTTTAAAAAACTTTCTTTTTTTTAGTTCTGCTTGTTAAAAATTTTCATGCTGTGTGTTACACAGTGGGAAAGTGACAAACATGAGTGAATTGTCACTACATGACTTAATTGGAGTGAATTTGCTGCTATCTCTGTCAGGAAGCGAGCTAGAGCGCTGAAACTGTGCCTATACGCACTTTCATCAAAACACGCTTTATTGAGATTTTAAGCTCAGAATATGAATCTGTGCGTGCTACTTGCCTGGGTACTGCTTCAGATCGTTGTGCAATGCATATATGGTATCAGTTTGTCCAATGTGCATGGATGGCCTTTGGGAAGTGAATATGAGCTTCTGAAGTGAAAATATGCACTTTTTAAAAAACTTTCTTTTTTTTAGTTCTGCTTGTTAAAAATTTTCATACTGTGTGAAACAAGTGGGAAAGTGACAAACATGAGTGAATTGTCACTATATGACTGAATTGGAGTGAATTTGCTGCTATCTCTGTCAGGAAGCGAGCTGGAGCGCTGAAACTGTGCCTATACACACTTTTATCAAAACACGCTTTTTTGAGGTTTTAAGCTCAGAACGTGAATCTGTGCTTGTTTCTTGCCTGGGATCGGCTTCAGATCGTTGTGCAATGCATATATGGTATCAGTTTATCCAATGTGCATGGATGGCCTTTGGGAAGTGAATATAAGCTTCCGAAGTGAAAATATGCACTTTTTAAAAAACTTTTTTTTAGTCTACTTGTTAAAAATTTTCATGCTGTGTGTTACACAGTGGGAAAGTGACAAACATGAGTGAATTGTCACTACATGACTTAATTGGAGTGAATTTGCTGCTATCTCTGTCAGGAAGCGAGCTAGAGCGCTGAAACTGTGCCTATACGCACTTTCATCAAAACACGCTTTATTGAGATTTTAAGCTCAGAATATGAATCTGTGCGTGCTACTTGCCTGGGTACTGCTTCAGATCGTTGTGCAATGCATATATGGTATCAGTTTGTCCAATGTGCATGGATGGCCTTTGGGAAGTGAATATGAGCTTCTGAAGTGAAAATATGCACTTTTTAAAAAACTTTCTTTTTTTTAGTTCTGCTTGTTAAAAATTTTCATACTGTGTGAAACACAGTGGGAAAGTGACAAACATAAGTGAATTGTCACTATATGACTGAATTGGAGTGAATTTGCTGCTATCTCTGTCAGGAAGCGAGCTGGAGCGCTGAAACTGTGCCTATACACACTTTTATCAAAACACGCTTTTTTGAGGTTTTAAGCTCAGAACGTGAATCTGTGCTTGTTTCTTGCCTGGGAACTGCTTCAGATCGTTTTGCAATGCATATATGTTATCAGTTTATCCAATGTGCATGGATGGCCTTTGGGAAGTGAATATGAGCTTCTGAAGTGAAAATATGCACTTTTTAAAAAACTTTCTTTTTTTTAGTTCTGCTTGTTAAAAATTTTCATACTGTGTGAAACACAGTGGGAAAGTGACAAACATGAGTGAATTGTCACTATATGACTGAATTGGAGTGAATTTGCTGCTATCTCTGTCAGGAAGCGAGCTGGAGCGCTGAAACTGTGCCTATACGCACTTTTATCAAAACACGCTTTTTTGAGGTTTTAAGCTCAGAACGTGAATCTGTGCTTGTTTCTTGCCTGGGATCGGCTTCAGATCGTTGTGCAATGCATATATGGTATCAGTTTATCCAATGTGCATGGATGGCCTTTGGGAAGTGAATATAAGCTTCTGAAGTGAAAATATGCACTTTTTAAAAAACTTTCTTTTTTTTAGTTCTGCTTGTTAAAAATTTTCATGCTGTGTGTTACACAGTGGGAAAGTGACAAACATGAGTGAATTGTCACTACATGACTTAATTGGAGTGAATTTGCTGCTATCTCTGTCAGGAAGCGAGCTAGAGCGCTGAAACTGTGCCTATACGCACTTTCATCAAAACACGCTTTATTGAGATTTTAAGCTCAGAATATGAATCTGTGCGTGCTACTTGCCTGGGTACTGCTTCAGATCGTTGTGCAATGCATATATGGTATCAGTTTGTCCAATGTGCATGGATGGCCTTTGGGAAGTGAATATGAGCTTCTGAAGTGAAAATATGCACTTTTTAAAAAACTTTCTTTTTTTTAGATCTGCTTGTTAAAAATTTTCATACTGTGTGAAACACAGTGGGAAAGTGACAAACATGAGTGAATTGTCACTATATGACTGAATTGGAGTGAATTTGCTGCTATCTCTGTCAGGAAGCGAGCTGGAGCGCTGAAACTGTGCCTATACACACTTTTATCAAAACACGCTTTTTTGAGGTTTTAAGCTCAGAACGTGAATCTGTGCTTGTTTCTTGCCTGGGATCGGCTTCAGATCGTTGTGCAATGCATATATGGTATCAGTTTATCCAATGTGCATGGATGGCCTTTGGGAAGTGAATATAAGCTTCCGAAGTGAAAATATGCACTTTTTAAAAAACTTTTTTTTAGTCTACTTGTTAAAAATTTTCATGCTGTGTGTTACACAGTGGGAAAGTGACAAACATGAGTGAATTGTCACTACATGACTTAATTGGAGTGAATTTGCTGCTATCTCTGTCAGGAAGCGAGCTAGAGCGCTGAAACTGTGCCTATACGCACTTTCATCAAAACACGCTTTATTGAGATTTTAAGCTCAGAATATGAATCTGTGCGTGCTACTTGCCTGGGTACTGCTTCAGATCGTTGTGCAATGCATATATGGTATCAGTTTGTCCAATGTGCATGGATGGCCTTTGGGAAGTGAATATGAGCTTCTGAAGTGAAAATATGCACTTTTTAAAAAACTTTCTTTTTTTTAGTTCTGCTTGTTAAAAATTTTCATACTGTGTGAAACACAGTGGGAAAGTGACAAACATAAGTGAATTGTCACTATATGACTGAATTGGAGTGAATTTGCTGCTATCTCTGTCAGGAAGCGAGCTGGAGCGCTGAAACTGTGCCTATACACACTTTTATCAAAACACGCTTTTTTGAGGTTTTAAGCTCAGAACGTGAATCTGTGCTTGTTTCTTGCCTGGGAACTGCTTCAGATCGTTTTGCAATGCATATATGTTATCAGTTTATCCAATGTGCATGGATGGCCTTTGGGAAGTGAATATGAGCTTCTGAAGTGAAAATATGCACTTTTTAAAAAACTTTCTTTTTTTTAGTTCTGCTTGTTAAAAATTTTCATACTGTGTGAAACACAGTGGGAAAGTGACAAACATGAGTGAATTGTCACTATATGACTGAATTGGAGTGAATTTGCTGCTATCTCTGTCAGGAAGCGAGCTGGAGCGCTGAAACTGTGCCTATACGCACTTTTATCAAAACACGCTTTTTTGAGGTTTTAAGCTCAGAACGTGAATCTGTGCTTGTTTCTTGCCTGGGATCGGCTTCAGATCGTTGTGCAATGCATATATGGTATCAGTTTATCCAATGTGCATGGATGGCCTTTGGGAAGTGAATATAAGCTTCTGAAGTGAAAATATGCACTTTTTAAAAAACTTTCTTTTTTTTAGTTCTGCTTGTTAAAAATTTTCATGCTGCGTGTTACACAGTGGGAAAGTGACAAACATGAGTGAATTGTCACTACATGACTTAATTGGAGTGAATTTGCTGCTATCTCTGTCAGGAAGCGAGCTAGAGCGCTGAAACTGTGCCTATACGCACTTTCATCAAAACACGCTTTATTGAGATTTTAAGCTCAGAATATGAATCTGTGCGTGCTACTTGCCTGGGTACTGCTTCAGATCGTTGTGCAATGCATATATGGTATCAGTTTGTCCAATGTGCATGGATGGCCTTTGGGAAGTGAATATGAGCTTCTGAAGTGAAAATATGCACTTTTTAAAAAACTTTCTTTTTTTTAGATCTGCTTGTTAAAAATTTTCATACTGTGTGAAACACAGTGGGAAAGTGACAAACATAAGTGAATTGTCACTATATGACTGAATAGGAGTGAATTTGCTGCTATCTCTGTCAGGAAGCGAGCTGGAGCGCTGAAACTGTGCCTATACACACTTTTATCAAAACACGCTTTTTTGAGGTTTTAAGCTCAGAACGTGAATCTGTGCTTGTTTCTTGCCTGGGAACTGCTTCAGATCGTTTTGCAATGCATATATGTTATCAGTTTATCCAATGTGCATGGATGGCCTTTGGGAAGTGAATATGAGCTTCTGAAGTGAAAATATGCACTTTTTAAAAAACTTTCTTTTTTTTAGTTCTGCTTGTTAAAAATTTTCATACTGTGTGAAACACAGTGGGAAAGTGACAAACATGAGTGAATTGTCACTATATGACTGAATTGGAGTGAATTTGCTGCTATCTCTGTCAGGAAGCGAGCTGGAGCGCTGAAACTGTGCCTATACGCACTTTTATCAAAACACGCTTTTTTGAGGTTTTAAGCTCAGAACGTGAATCTGTGCTTGTTTCTTGCCTGGGATCGGCTTCAGATCGTTGTGCAATGCATATATGGTATCAGTTTATCCAATGTGCATGGATGGCCTTTGGGAAGTGAATATAAGCTTCTGAAGTGAAAATATGCACTTTTTAAAAAACTTTCTTTTTTTTAGTTCTGCTTGTTAAAAATTTTCATGCTGTGTGTTACACAGTGGGAAAGTGACAAACATGGGTGAATTGTCACTACATGACTTAATTGGAGTGAATTTGCTGCTATCTCTGTCAGGAAGCGAGCTAGAGCGCTGAAACTGTGCCTATACGCACTTTCATCAAAACACGCTTTATTGAGATTTTAAGCTCAGAATATGAATCTGGGCGTGCTACTTGCCTGGGTACTGCTTCAGATCGTTGTGCAATGCATATATGGTATCAGTTTGTCCAATGTGCATGGATGGCCTTTGGGAAGTGAATATGAGCTTCTGAAGTGAAAATATGCACTTTTTAAAAAACTTTCTTTTTTTTAGTTCTGCTTGTTAAAAATTTTCATACTGTGTGAAACAGACAAACATAAGTGAATTGTCACTATATGACTGAATAGGAGTGAATTTGCTGCTATCTCTGTCAGGAAGCGAGCTGGAGCGCTGAAACTGTGCCTATACACACTTTTATCAAAACACGCTTTTTTGAGGTTTTAAGCTCAGAACGTGAATCTGTGCTTGTTTCTTGCCTGGGAACTGCTTCAGATCGTTTTGCAATGCATATATGTTATCAGTTTATCCAATGTGCATGGATGGCCTTTGGGAAGTGAATATGAGCTTCTGAAGTGAAAATATGCACTTTTTAAAAAACTTTCTTTTTTTTAGTTCTGCTTGTTAAAAATTTTCATACTGTGTGAAACACAGTGGGAAAGTGACAAACATGAGTGAATTGTCACTATATGACTGAATTGGAGTGAATTTGCTGCTATCTCTGTCAGGAAGCGAGCTGGAGCGCTGAAACTGTGCCTATACGCACTTTTATCAAAACACGCTTTTTTGAGGTTTTAAGCTCAGAACGTGAATCTGTGCTTGTTTCTTGCCTGGGATCGGCTTCAGATCGTTGTGCAATGCATATATGGTATCAGTTTATCCAATGTGCATGGATGGCCTTTGGGAAGTGAATATAAGCTTCTGAAGTGAAAATATGCACTTTTTAAAAAACTTTCTTTTTTTTAGTTCTGCTTGTTAAAAATTTTCATGCTGTGTGTTACACAGTGGGAAAGTGACAAACATGAGTGAATTGTCACTACATGACTTAATTGGAGTGAATTTGCTGCTATCTCTGTCAGGAAGCGAGCTAGAGCGCTGAAACTGTGCCTATACGCACTTTCATCAAAACACGCTTTATTGAGATTTTAAGCTCAGAATATGAATCTGTGCGTGCTACTTGCCTGGGTACTGCTTCAGATCGTTGTGCAATGCATATATGGTATCAGTTTGTCCAATGTGCATGGATGGCCTTTGGGAAGTGAATATGAGCTTCTGAAGTGAAAATATGCACTTTTTAAAAAACTTTCTTTTTTTTAGTTCTGCTTGTTAAAAATTTTCATACTGTGTGAAACAAGTGGGAAAGTGACAAACATGAGTGAATTGTCACTATATGACTGAATTGGAGTGAATTTGCTGCTATCTCTGTCAGGAAGCGAGCTGGAGCGCTGAAACTGTGCCTATACACACTTTTATCAAAACACGCTTTTTTGAGGTTTTAAGCTCAGAACGTGAATCTGTGCTTGTTTCTTGCCTGGGAACTGCTTCAGATCGTTTTGCAATGCATATATGTTGTCAGTTTATCCAATGTGCATGGATGGCCTTTGGGAAGTGAATATGAGCTTCTGAAGTGAAAATATGCACTTTTTAAAAAACTTTCTTTTTTTTAGTTCTGCTTGTTAAAAATTTTCATACTGTGTGAAACACAGTGGGAAAGTGACAAACATGAGTGAATTGTCACTATATGACTGAATTGGAGTGAATTTGCTGCTATCTCTGTCAGGAAGCGAGCTGGAGCGCTGAAACTGTGCCTATACGCACTTTTATCAAAACACGCTTTTTTGAGGTTTTAAGCTCAGAACGTGAATCTGTGCTTGTTTCTTGCCTGGGATCGGCTTCAGATCGTTGTGCAATGCATATATGGTATCAGTTTATCCAATGTGCATGGATGGCCTTTGGGAAGTGAATATAAGCTTCTGAAGTGAAAATATGCACTTTTTAAAAAACTTTCTTTTTTTTAGTTCTGCTTGTTAAAAATTTTCATGCTGTGTGTTACACAGTGGGAAAGTGACAAACATGAGTGAATTGTCACTACATGACTTAATTGGAGTGAATTTGCTGCTATCTCTGTCAGGAAGCGAGCTAGAGCGCTGAAACTGTGCCTATACGCACTTTCATCAAAACACGCTTTATTGAGATTTTAAGCTCAGAATATGAATCTGGGCGTGCTACTTGCCTGGGTACTGCTTCAGATCGTTGTGCAATGCATATATGGTATCAGTTTGTCCAATGTGCATGGATGGCCTTTGGGAAGTGAATATGAGCTTCTGAAGTGAAAATATGCACTTTTTAAAAAACTTTCTTTTTTTTAGTTCTGCTTGTTAAAAATTTTCATACTGTGTGAAACAGACAAACATAAGTGAATTGTCACTATATGACTGAATAGGAGTGAATTTGCTGCTATCTCTGTCAGGAAGCGAGCTGGAGCGCTGAAACTGTGCCTATACACACTTTTATCAAAACACGCTTTTTTGAGGTTTTAAGCTCAGAACGTGAATCTGTGCTTGTTTCTTGCCTGGGAACTGCTTCAGATCGTTTTGCAATGCATATATGTTATCAGTTTATCCAATGTGCATGGATGGCCTTTGGGAAGTGAATATGAGCTTCTGAAGTGAAAATATGCACTTTTTAAAAAACTTTCTTTTTTTTAGTTCTGCTTGTTAAAAATTTTCATACTGTGTGAAACACAGTGGGAAAGTGACAAACATGAGTGAATTGTCACTATATGACTGAATTGGAGTGAATTTGCTGCTATCTCTGTCAGGAAGCGAGCTGGAGCGCTGAAACTGTGCCTATACGCACTTTTATCAAAACACGCTTTTTTGAGGTTTTAAGCTCAGAACGTGAATCTGTGCTTGTTTCTTGCCTGGGATCGGCTTCAGATCGTTGTGCAATGCATATATGGTATCAGTTTATCCAATGTGCATGGATGGCCTTTGGGAAGTGAATATAAGCTTCTGAAGTGAAAATATGCACTTTTTAAAAAACTTTCTTTTTTTTAGTTCTGCTTGTTAAAAATTTTCATGCTGTGTGTTACACAGTGGGAAAGTGACAAACATGAGTGAATTGTCACTACATGACTTAATTGGAGTGAATTTGCTGCTATCTCTGTCAGGAAGCGAGCTAGAGCGCTGAAACTGTGCCTATACGCACTTTCATCAAAACACGCTTTATTGAGATTTTAAGCTCAGAATATGAATCTGTGCGTGCTACTTGCCTGGGTACTGCTTCAGATCGTTGTGCAATGCATATATGGTATCAGTTTGTCCAATGTGCATGGATGGCCTTTGGGAAGTGAATATGAGCTTCTGAAGTGAAAATATGCACTTTTTAAAAAACTTTCTTTTTTTTAGTTCTGCTTGTTAAAAATTTTCATACTGTGTGAAACACAGTGGGAAAGTGACAAACATAAGTGAATTGTCACTATATGACTGAATAGGAGTGAATTTGCTGCTATCTCTGTCAGGAAGCGAGCTGGAGCGCTGAAACTGTGCCTATACACACTTTTATCAAAACACGCTTTTTTGAGGTTTTAAGCTCAGAACGTGAATCTGTGCTTGTTTCTTGCCTGGGAACTGCTTCAGATCGTTTTGCAATGCATATATGTTATCAGTTTATCCAATGTGCATGGATGGCCTTTGGGAAGTGAATATGAGCTTCTGAACTGAAAATATGCACTTTTTAAAAAACTTTCTTTTTTTTAGTTCTGCTTGTTAAAAATTTTCATACTGTGTGAAACACAGTGGGAAAGTGACAAACATGAGTGAATTGTCACTATATGACTGAATTGGAGTGAATTTGCTGCTATCTCTGTCAGGAAGCGAGCTGGAGCGCTGAAACTGTGCCTATACGCACTTTTATCAAAACACGCTTTTTTGAGGTTTTAAGCTCAGAACGTGAATCTGTGCTTGTTTCTTGCCTGGGATCGGCTTCAGATCGTTGTGCAATGCATATATGGTATCAGTTTATCCAATGTGCATGGATGGCCTTTGGGAAGTGAATATAAGCTTCTGAAGTGAAAATATGTACTTTTTAAAAAACTTTCTTTTTTTTAGTTCTGCTTGTTAAAAATTTTCATGCTGTGTGTTACACAGTGGGAAAGTGACAAACATGAGTGAATTGTCACTACATGACTTAATTGGAGTGAATTTGCTGCTATCTCTGTCAGGAAGCGAGCTAGAGCGCTGAAACTGTGCCTATACGCACTTTCATCAAAACACGCTTTATTGAGATTTTAAGCTCAGAATATGAATCTGTGCGTGCTACTTGCCTGGGTACTGCTTCAGATCGTTGTGCAATGCATATATGGTATCAGTTTGTCCAATGTGCATGGATGGCCTTTGGGAAGTGAATATGAGCTTCTGAAGTGAAAATATGCACTTTTTAAAAAACTTTCTTTTTTTTAGTTCTGCTTGTTAAAAATTTTCATACTGTGTGAAACAAGTGGGAAAGTGACAAACATGAGTGAATTGTCACTATATGACTGAATTGGAGTGAATTTGCTGCTATCTCTGTCAGGAAGCGAGCTGGAGCGCTGAAACTGTGCCTATACACACTTTTATCAAAACACGCTTTTTTGAGGTTTTAAGCTCAGAACGTGAATCTGTGCTTGTTTCTTGCCTGGGATCGGCTTCAGATCGTTGTGCAATGCATATATGGTATCAGTTTATCCAATGTGCATGGATGGCCTTTGGGAAGTGAATATAAGCTTCCGAAGTGAAAATATGCACTTTTTAAAAAACTTTTTTTTAGTCTACTTGTTAAAAATTTTCATGCTGTGTGTTACACAGTGGGAAAGTGACAAACATGAGTGAATTGTCACTACATGACTTAATTGGAGTGAATTTGCTGCTATCTCTGTCAGGAAGCGAGCTAGAGCGCTGAAACTGTGCCTATACGCACTTTCATCAAAACACGCTTTATTGAGATTTTAAGCTCAGAATATGAATCTGTGCGTGCTACTTGCCTGGGTACTGCTTCAGATCGTTGTGCAATGCATATATGGTATCAGTTTGTCCAATGTGCATGGATGGCCTTTGGGAAGTGAATATGAGCTTCTGAAGTGAAAATATGCACTTTTTAAAAAACTTTCTTTTTTTTAGTTCTGCTTGTTAAAAATTTTCATACTGTGTGAAACACAGTGGGAAAGTGACAAACATAAGTGAATTGTCACTATATGACTGAATTGGAGTGAATTTGCTGCTATCTCTGTCAGGAAGCGAGCTGGAGCGCTGAAACTGTGCCTATACACACTTTTATCAAAACACGCTTTTTTGAGGTTTTAAGCTCAGAACGTGAATCTGTGCTTGTTTCTTGCCTGGGAACTGCTTCAGATCGTTTTGCAATGCATATATGTTATCAGTTTATCCAATGTGCATGGATGGCCTTTGGGAAGTGAATATGAGCTTCTGAAGTGAAAATATGCACTTTTTAAAAAACTTTCTTTTTTTTAGTTCTGCTTGTTAAAAATTTTCATACTGTGTGAAACACAGTGGGAAAGTGACAAACATGAGTGAATTGTCACTATATGACTGAATTGGAGTGAATTTGCTGCTATCTCTGTCAGGAAGCGAGCTGGAGCGCTGAAACTGTGCCTATACGCACTTTTATCAAAACACGCTTTTTTGAGGTTTTAAGCTCAGAACGTGAATCTGTGCTTGTTTCTTGCCTGGGATCGGCTTCAGATCGTTGTGCAATGCATATATGGTATCAGTTTATCCAATGTGCATGGATGGCCTTTGGGAAGTGAATATAAGCTTCTGAAGTGAAAATATGCACTTTTTAAAAAACTTTCTTTTTTTTAGTTCTGCTTGTTAAAAATTTTCATGCTGCGTGTTACACAGTGGGAAAGTGACAAACATGAGTGAATTGTCACTACATGACTTAATTGGAGTGAATTTGCTGCTATCTCTGTCAGGAAGCGAGCTAGAGCGCTGAAACTGTGCCTATACGCACTTTCATCAAAACACGCTTTATTGAGATTTTAAGCTCAGAATATGAATCTGTGCGTGCTACTTGCCTGGGTACTGCTTCAGATCGTTGTGCAATGCATATATGGTATCAGTTTGTCCAATGTGCATGGATGGCCTTTGGGAAGTGAATATGAGCTTCTGAAGTGAAAATATGCACTTTTTAAAAAACTTTCTTTTTTTTAGATCTGCTTGTTAAAAATTTTCATACTGTGTGAAACACAGTGGGAAAGTGACAAACATAAGTGAATTGTCACTATATGACTGAATAGGAGTGAATTTGCTGCTATCTCTGTCAGGAAGCGAGCTGGAGCGCTGAAACTGTGCCTATACACACTTTTATCAAAACACGCTTTTTTGAGGTTTTAAGCTCAGAACGTGAATCTGTGCTTGTTTCTTGCCTGGGAACTGCTTCAGATCGTTTTGCAATGCATATATGTTATCAGTTTATCCAATGTGCATGGATGGCCTTTGGGAAGTGAATATGAGCTTCTGAAGTGAAAATATGCACTTTTTAAAAAACTTTCTTTTTTTTAGTTCTGCTTGTTAAAAATTTTCATACTGTGTGAAACACAGTGGGAAAGTGACAAACATGAGTGAATTGTCACTATATGACTGAATTGGAGTGAATTTGCTGCTATCTCTGTCAGGAAGCGAGCTGGAGCGCTGAAACTGTGCCTATACGCACTTTTATCAAAACACGCTTTTTTGAGGTTTTAAGCTCAGAACGTGAATCTGTGCTTGTTTCTTGCCTGGGATCGGCTTCAGATCGTTGTGCAATGCATATATGGTATCAGTTTATCCAATGTGCATGGATGGCCTTTGGGAAGTGAATATAAGCTTCTGAAGTGAAAATATGCACTTTTTAAAAAACTTTCTTTTTTTTAGTTCTGCTTGTTAAAAATTTTCATGCTGTGTGTTACACAGTGGGAAAGTGACAAACATGAGTGAATTGTCACTACATGACTTAATTGGAGTGAATTTGCTGCTATCTCTGTCAGGAAGCGTGCTAGAGCGCTGAAACTGTGCCTATACGCACTTTCATCAAAACACGCTTTATTGAGATTTTAAGCTCAGAATATGAATCTGGGCGTGCTACTTGCCTGGGTACTGCTTCAGATCGTTGTGCAATGCATATATGGTATCAGTTTGTCCAATGTGCATGGATGGCCTTTGGGAAGTGAATATGAGCTTCTGAAGTGAAAATATGCACTTTTTAAAAAACTTTCTTTTTTTTAGTTCTGCTTGTTAAAAATTTTCATACTGTGTGAAACAGACAAACATAAGTGAATTGTCACTATATGACTGAATAGGAGTGAATTTGCTGCTATCTCTGTCAGGAAGCGAGCTGGAGCGCTGAAACTGTGCCTATACACACTTTTATCAAAACACGCTTTTTTGAGGTTTTAAGCTCAGAACGTGAATCTGTGCTTGTTTCTTGCCTGGGAACTGCTTCAGATCGTTTTGCAATGCATATATGTTATCAGTTTATCCAATGTGCATGGATGGCCTTTGGGAAGTGAATATGAGCTTCTGAAGTGAAAATATGCACTTTTTAAAAAACTTTCTTTTTTTTAGTTCTGCTTGTTAAAAATTTTCATACTGTGTGAAACACAGTGGGAAAGTGACAAACATGAGTGAATTGTCACTATATGACTGAATTGGAGTGAATTTGCTGCTATCTCTGTCAGGAAGCGAGCTGGAGCGCTGAAACTGTGCCTATACGCACTTTTATCAAAACACGCTTTTTTGAGGTTTTAAGCTCAGAACGTGAATCTGTGCTTGTTTCTTGCCTGGGATCGGCTTCAGATCGTTGTGCAATGCATATATGGTATCAGTTTATCCAATGTGCATGGATGGCCTTTGGGAAGTGAATATAAGCTTCTGAAGTGAAAATATGCACTTTTTAAAAAACTTTCTTTTTTTTAGTTCTGCTTGTTAAAAATTTTCATGCTGTGTGTTACACAGTGGGAAAGTGACAAACATGAGTGAATTGTCACTACATGACTTAATTGGAGTGAATTTGCTGCTATCTCTGTCAGGAAGCGAGCTAGAGCGCTGAAACTGTGCCTATACGCACTTTCATCAAAACACGCTTTATTGAGATTTTAAGCTCAGAATATGAATCTGTGCGTGCTACTTGCCTGGGTACTGCTTCAGATCGTTGTGCAATGCATATATGGTATCAGTTTGTCCAATGTGCATGGATGGCCTTTGGGAAGTGAATATGAGCTTCTGAAGTGAAAATATGCACTTTTTAAAAAACTTTCTTTTTTTTAGTTCTGCTTGTTAAAAATTTTCATACTGTGTGAAACAAGTGGGAAAGTGACAAACATGAGTGAATTGTCACTATATGACTGAATTGGAGTGAATTTGCTGCTATCTCTGTCAGGAAGCGAGCTGGAGCGCTGAAACTGTGCCTATACACACTTTTATCAAAACACGCTTTTTTGAGGTTTTAAGCTCAGAACGTGAATCTGTGCTTGTTTCTTGCCTGGGATCGGCTTCAGATCGTTGTGCAATGCATATATGGTATCAGTTTATCCAATGTGCATGGATGGCCTTTGGGAAGTGAATATAAGCTTCTGAAGTGAAAATATGCACTTTTTAAAAAACTTTCTTTTTTTTAGTCTACATGTTAAAAATTTTCATGCTGTGTGTTACACAGTGGGAAAGTGACAAACATGAGTGAATTGTCACTACATGACTTAATTGGAGTGAATTTGCTGCTATCTCTGTCAGGAAGCGAGCTAGAGCGCTGAAACTGTGCCTATACGCACTTTCATCAAAACACGCTTTATTGAGATTTTAAGCTCAGAATATGAATCTGTGCGTGCTACTTGCCTGGGTACTGCTTCAGATCGTTGTGCAATGCATATATGGTATCAGTTTGTCCAATGTGCATGGATGGCCTTTGGGAAGTGAATATGAGCTTCTGAAGTGAAAATATGCACTTTTTAAAAAACTTTCTTTTTTTTAGTTCTGCTTGTTAAAAATTTTCATACTGTGTGAAACACAGTGGGAAAGTGACAAACATAAGTGAATTGTCACTATATGACTGAATAGGAGTGAATTTGCTGCTATCTCTGTCAGGAAGCGAGCTGGAGCGCTGAAACTGTGCCTATACACACTTTTATCAAAACACGCTTTTTTGAGGTTTTAAGCTCAGAACGTGAATCTGTGCTTGTTTCTTGCCTGGGAACTGCTTCAGATCGTTTTGCAATGCATATATGTTATCAGTTTATCCAATGTGCATGGATGGCCTTTGGGAAGTGAATATGAGCTTCTGAACTGAAAATATGCACTTTTTAAAAAACTTTCTTTTTTTTAGTTCTGCTTGTTAAAAATTTTCATACTGTGTGAAACACAGTGGGAAAGTGACAAACATGAGTGAATTGTCACTATATGACTGAATTGGAGTGAATTTGCTGCTATCTCTGTCAGGAAGCGAGCTGGAGCGCTGAAACTGTGCCTATACGCACTTTTATCAAAACACGCTTTTTTGAGGTTTTAAGCTCAGAACGTGAATCTGTGCTTGTTTCTTGCCTGGGATCGGCTTCAGATCGTTGTGCAATGCATATATGGTATCAGTTTATCCAATGTGCATGGATGGCCTTTGGGAAGTGAATATAAGCTTCTGAAGTGAAAATATGCACTTTTTAAAAAACTTTCTTTTTTTTAGTTCTGCTTGTTAAAAATTTTCATGCTGTGTGTTACACAGTGGGAAAGTGACAAACATGAGTGAATTGTCACTACATGACTTAATTGGAGTGAATTTGCTGCTATCTCTGTCAGGAAGCGAGCTAGAGCGCTGAAACTGTGCCTATACGCACTTTCATCAAAACACGCTTTATTGAGATTTTAAGCTCAGAATATGAATCTGTGCGTGCTACTTGCCTGGGTACTGCTTCAGATCGTTGTGCAATGCATATATGGTATCAGTTTGTCCAATGTGCATGGATGGCCTTTGGGAAGTGAATATGAGCTTCTGAAGTGAAAATATGCACTTTTTAAAAAACTTTCTTTTTTTTAGATCTGCTTGTTAAAAATTTTCATACTGTGTGAAACACAGTGGGAAAGTGACAAACATAAGTGAATTGTCACTATATGACTGAATAGGAGTGAATTTGCTGCTATCTCTGTCAGGAAGCGAGCTGGAGCGCTGAAACTGTGCCTATACACACTTTTATCAAAACACGCTTTTTTGAGGTTTTAAGCTCAGAACGTGAATCTGTGCTTGTTTCTTGCCTGGGAACTGCTTCAGATCGTTTTGCAATGCATATATGTTATCAGTTTATCCAATGTGCATGGATGGCCTTTGGGAAGTGAATATGAGCTTCTGAAGTGAAAATATGCACTTTTTAAAAAACTTTCTTTTTTTTAGTTCTGCTTGTTAAAAATTTTCATACTGTGTGAAACACAGTGGGAAAGTGACAAACATGAGTGAATTGTCACTATATGACTGAATTGGAGTGAATTTGCTGCTATCTCTGTCAGGAAGCGAGCTGGAGCGCTGAAACTGTGCCTATACGCACTTTTATCAAAACACGCTTTTTTGAGGTTTTAAGCTCAGAACGTGAATCTGTGCTTGTTTCTTGCCTGGGATCGGCTTCAGATCGTTGTGCAATGCATATATGGTATCAGTTTATCCAATGTGCATGGATGGCCTTTGGGAAGTGAATATAAGCTTCTGAAGTGAAAATATGCACTTTTTAAAAAACTTTCTTTTTTTTAGTTCTGCTTGTTAAAAATTTTCATGCTGTGTGTTACACAGTGGGAAAGTGACAAACATGAGTGAATTGTCACTACATGACTTAATTGGAGTGAATTTGCTGCTATCTCTGTCAGGAAGCGAGCTAGAGCGCTGAAACTGTGCCTATACGCACTTTCATCAAAACACGCTTTATTGAGATTTTAAGCTCAGAATATGAATCTGGGCGTGCTACTTGCCTGGGTACTGCTTCAGATCGTTGTGCAATGCATATATGGTATCAGTTTGTCCAATGTGCATGGATGGCCTTTGGGAAGTGAATATGAGCTTCTGAAGTGAAAATATGCACTTTTTAAAAAACTTTCTTTTTTTTAGTTCTGCTTGTTAAAAATTTTCATACTGTGTGAAACAGACAAACATAAGTGAATTGTCACTATATGACTGAATAGGAGTGAATTTGCTGCTATCTCTGTCAGGAAGCGAGCTGGAGCGCTGAAACTGTGCCTATACACACTTTTATCAAAACACGCTTTTTTGAGGTTTTAAGCTCAGAACGTGAATCTGTGCTTGTTTCTTGCCTGGGAACTGCTTCAGATCGTTTTGCAATGCATATATGTTATCAGTTTATCCAATGTGCATGGATGGCCTTTGGGAAGTGAATATGAGCTTCTGAAGTGAAAATATGCACTTTTTAAAAAACTTTCTTTTTTTTAGTTCTGCTTGTTAAAAATTTTCATACTGTGTGAAACACAGTGGGAAAGTGACAAACATGAGTGAATTGTCACTATATGACTGAATTGGAGTGAATTTGCTGCTATCTCTGTCAGGAAGCGAGCTGGAGCGCTGAAACTGTGCCTATACGCACTTTTATCAAAACACGCTTTTTTGAGGTTTTAAGCTCAGAACGTGAATCTGTGCTTGTTTCTTGCCTGGGATCGGCTTCAGATCGTTGTGCAATGCATATATGGTATCAGTTTATCCAATGTGCATGGATGGCCTTTGGGAAGTGAATATAAGCTTCTGAAGTGAAAATATGCACTTTTTAAAAAACTTTCTTTTTTTTAGTTCTGCTTGTTAAAAATTTTCATGCTGTGTGTTACACAGTGGGAAAGTGACAAACATGAGTGAATTGTCACTACATGACTTAATTGGAGTGAATTTGCTGCTATCTCTGTCAGGAAGCGAGCTAGAGCGCTGAAACTGTGCCTATACGCACTTTCATCAAAACACGCTTCATTGAGATTTTAAGCTCAGAATATGAATCTGTGCGTGCTACTTGCCTGGGTACTGCTTCAGATCGTTGTGCAATGCATATATGGTATCAGTTTGTCCAATGTGCATGGATGGCCTTTGGGAAGTGAATATGAGCTTCTGAAGTGAAAATATGCACTTTTTAAAAAAACTTTCTTTTTTTTAGTTCTGCTTGTTAAAAATTTTCATACTGTGTGAAACACAGTGGGAAAGTGACAAACATGAGTGAATTGGCACTATATGACTGAATTGGAGTGAATTTGCTGCTATCTCTGTCAGGAAGCGAGCTGGAGCGCTGAAACTGTGCCTATACACACTTTTATCAAAACACGCTTTTTTGAGGTTTTAAGCTCAGAACGTGAATCTGTGCTTGTTTCTTGCCTGGGATCGGCTTCAGATCGTTGTGCAATGCATATATGGTATCAGTTTATCCAATGTGCATGGATGGCCTTTGGGAAGTGAATATAAGCTTCTGAAGTGAAAATATGCACTTTTTAAAAAACTTTCTTTTTTTTAGTCTACATGTTAAAAATTTTCATGCTGTGTGTTACACAGTGGGAAAGTGACAAACATGAGTGAATTGTCACTACATGACTTAATTGGAGTGAATTTGCTGCTATCTCTGTCAGGAAGCGAGCTAGAGCGCTGAAACTGTGCCTATACGCACTTTCATCAAAACACGCTTTATTGAGATTTTAAGCTCAGAATATGAATCTGTGCGTGCTACTTGCCTGGGTACTGCTTCAGATCGTTGTGCAATGCATATATGGTATCAGTTTGTCCAATGTGCATGGATGGCCTTTGGGAAGTGAATATGAGCTTCTGAAGTGAAAATATGCACTTTTTAAAAAACTTTCTTTTTTTTAGTTCTGCTTGTTAAAAATTTTCATACTGTGTGAAACACAGTGGGAAAGTGACAAACATAAGTGAATTGTCACTATATGACTGAATAGGAGTGAATTTGCTGCTATCTCTGTCAGGAAGCGAGCTGGAGCGCTGAAACTGTGCCTATACACACTTTTATCAAAACACGCTTTTTTGAGGTTTTAAGCTCAGAACGTGAATCTGTGCTTGTTTCTTGCCTGGGAACTGCTTCAGATCGTTTTGCAATGCATATATGTTATCAGTTTATCCAATGTGCATGGATGGCCTTTGGGAAGTGAATATGAGCTTCTGAACTGAAAATATGCACTTTTTAAAAAACTTTCTTTTTTTTAGTTCTGCTTGTTAAAAATTTTCATACTGTGTGAAACACAGTGGGAAAGTGACAAACATGAGTGAATTGTCACTATATGACTGAATTGGAGTGAATTTGCTGCTATCTCTGTCAGGAAGCGAGCTGGAGCGCTGAAACTGTGCCTATACGCACTTTTATCAAAACACGCTTTTTTGAGGTTTTAAGCTCAGAACGTGAATCTGTGCTTGTTTCTTGCCTGGGATCGGCTTCAGATCGTTGTGCAATGCATATATGGTATCAGTTTATCCAATGTGCATGGATGGCCTTTGGGAAGTGAATATAAGCTTCTGAAGTGAAAATATGCACTTTTTAAAAAACTTTCTTTTTTTTAGTTCTGCTTGTTAAAAATTTTCATGCTGTGTGTTACACAGTGGGAAAGTGACAAACATGAGTGAATTGTCACTACATGACTTAATTGGAGTGAATTTGCTGCTATCTCTGTCAGGAAGCGAGCTAGAGCGCTGAAACTGTGCCTATACGCACTTTCATCAAAACACGCTTTATTGAGATTTTAAGCTCAGAATATGAATCTGTGCGTGCTACTTGCCTGGGTACTGCTTCAGATCGTTGTGCAATGCATATATGGTATCAGTTTGTCCAATGTGCATGGATGGCCTTTGGGAAGTGAATATGAGCTTCTGAAGTGAAAATATGCACTTTTTAAAAAACTTTCTTTTTTTTAGTTCTGCTTGTTAAAAATTTTCATACTGTGTGAAACAAGTGGGAAAGTGACAAACATGAGTGAATTGTCACTATATGACTGAATTGGAGTGAATTTGCTGCTATCTCTGTCAGGAAGCGAGCTGGAGCGCTGAAACTGTGCCTATACACACTTTTATCAAAACACGCTTTTTTGAGGTTTTAAGCTCAGAACGTGAATCTGTGCTTGTTTCTTGCCTGGGAACTGCTTCAGATCGTTTTGCAATGCATATATGTTATCAGTTTATCCAATGTGCATGGATGGCCTTTGGGAAGTGAATATGAGCTTCTGAAGTGAAAATATGCACTTTTTAAAAAACTTTCTTTTTTTTAGTTCTGCTTGTTAAAAATTTTCATACTGTGTGAAACACAGTGGGAAAGTGACAAACATGAGTGAATTGTCACTACATGACTTAATTGGAGTGAATTTGCTGCTATCTCTGTCAGGAAGCGAGCTAGAGCGCTGAAACTGTGCCTATACGCACTTTCATCAAAACACGCTTTATTGAGATTTTAAGCTCAGAATATGAATCTGTGCGTGCTACTTGCCTGGGTACTGCTTCAGATCGTTGTGCAATGCATATATGGTATCAGTTTGTCCAATGTGCATGGATGGCCTTTGGGAAGTGAATATGAGCTTCTGAAGTGAAAATATGCACTTTTTAAAAAACTTTCTTTTTTTTAGATCTGCTTGTTAAAAATTTTCATACTGTGTGAAACACAGTGGGAAAGTGACAAACATAAGTGAATTGTCACTATATGACTGAATAGGAGTGAATTTGCTGCTATCTCTGTCAGGAAGCGAGCTGGAGCGCTGAAACTGTGCCTATACACACTTTTATCAAAACACGCTTTTTTGAGGTTTTAAGCTCAGAACGTGAATCTGTGCTTGTTTCTTGCCTGGGAACTGCTTCAGATCGTTTTGCAATGCATATATGTTATCAGTTTATCCAATGTGCATGGATGGCCTTTGGGAAGTGAATATGAGCTTCTGAAGTGAAAATATGCACTTTTTAAAAAACTTTCTTTTTTTTAGTTCTGCTTGTTAAAAATTTTCATACTGTGTGAAACACAGTGGGAAAGTGACAAACATAAGTGAATTGTCACTATATGACTGAATAGGAGTGAATTTGCTGCTATCTCTGTCAGGAAGCGAGCTGGAGCGCTGAAACTGTGCCTATACACACTTTACCAAAACACGCTTTTTTGAGGTTTTAAGCTCAGAACGTGAATCTGTGCTTGTTTCTTGCCTGGGAACTGCTTCAGATCGTTTTGCAATGCATATATGTTATCAGTTTATCCAATGTGCATGGATGGCCTTTGGGAAGTGAATATGAGCTTCTGAACTGAAAATATGCACTTTTTAAAAAACTTTCTTTTTTTTAGTTCTGCTTGTTAAAAATTTTCATACTGTGTGAAACACAGTGGGAAAGTGACAAACATGAGTGAATTGTCACTATATGACTGAATTGGAGTGAATTTGCTGCTATCTCTGTCAGGAAGCGAGCTGGAGCGCTGAAACTGTGCCTATACGCACTTTTATCAAAACACGCTTTTTTGAGGTTTTAAGCTCAGAACGTGAATCTGTGCTTGTTTCTTGCCTGGGATCGGCTTCAGATCGTTGTGTAATGCATATATGGTATCAGTTTATCCAATGTGCATGGATGGCCTTTGGGAAGTGAATATAAGCTTCTGAAGTGAAAATATGCACTTTTTAAAAAACTTTCTTTTTTTTAGTTCTGCTTGTTAAAAATTTTCATGCTGTGTGTTACACAGTGGGAAAGTGACAAACATGAGTGAATTGTCACTACATGACTTAATTGGAGTGAATTTGCTGCTATCTCTGTCAGGAAGCGAGCTAGAGCGCTGAAACTGTGCCTATACGCACTTTCATCAAAACACGCTTTATTGAGATTTTAAGCTCAGAATATGAATCTGTGCGTGCTACTTGCCTGGGTACTGCTTCAGATCGTTGTGCAATGCATATATGGTATCAGTTTGTCCAATGTGCATGGATGGCCTTTGGGAAGTGAATATGAGCTTCTGAAGTGAAAATATGCACTTTTTAAAAAACTTTCTTTTTTTTAGTTCTGCTTGTTAAAAATTTTCATACTGTGTGAAACAAGTGGGAAAGTGACAAACATGAGTGAATTGTCACTACATGACTTAATTGGAGTGAATTTGCTGCTATCTCTGTCAGGAAGCGAGCTAGAGCGCTGAAACTGTGCCTATACGCACTTTCATCAAAACACGCTTTATTGAGATTTTAAGCTCAGAATATGAATCTGTGCGTGCTACTTGCCTGGGTACTGCTTCAGATCGTTGTGCAATGCATATATGGTATCAGTTTGTCCAATGTGCATGGATGGCCTTTGGGAAGTGAATATGAGCTTCTGAAGTGAAAATATGCACTTTTTAAAAAACTTTCTTTTTTTTAGTTCTGCTTGTTAAAAATTTTCATACTGTGTGAAACACAGTGGGAAAGTGACAAACATAAGTGAATTGTCACTATATGACTGAATTGGAGTGAATTTCCTGCTATCTCTGTCAGGAAGCGAGCTGGAGCGCTGAAACTGTGCCTATACACACTTTTATCAAAACACGCTTTTTTGAGGTTTTAAGCTCAGAACGTGAATCTGTGCTTGTTTCTTGCCTGGGAACTGCTTCAGATCGTTTTGCAATGCATATATGTTATCAGTTTATCCAATGTGCATGGATGGCCTTTGGGAAGTGAATATGAGCTTCTGAAGTGAAAATATGCACTTTTTAAAAAACTTTCTTTTTTTTAGTTCTGCTTGTTAAAAATTTTCATACTGTGTGAAACACAGTGGGAAAGTGACAAACATGAGTGAATTGTCACTATATGACTGAATTGGAGTGAATTTGCTGCTATCTCTGTCAGGAAGCGAGCTGGAGCGCTGAAACTGTGCCTATACGCACTTTTATCAAAACACGCTTTTTTGAGGTTTTAAGCTCAGAACGTGAATCTGTGCTTGTTTCTTGCCTGGGATCGGCTTCAGATCGTTGTGCAATGCATATATGGTATCAGTTTATCCAATGTGCATGGATGGCCTTTGGGAAGTGAATATAAGCTTCTGAAGTGAAAATATGCACTTTTTAAAAAACTTTCTTTTTTTTAGTTCTGCTTGTTAAAAATTTTCATGCTGTGTGTTACACAATGGGAAAGTGACAAACATGAGTGAATTGTCACTACATGACTTAATTGGAGTGAATTTGCTGCTATCTCTGTCAGGAAGCGAGCTAGAGCGCTGAAACTGTGCCTATACGCACTTTCATCAAAACACGCTTTATTGAGATTTTAAGCTCAGAATATGAATCTGTGCGTGCTACTTGCCTGGGTACTGCTTCAGATCGTTGTGCAATGCATATATGGTATCAGTTTGTCCAATGTGCATGGATGGCCTTTGGGAAGTGAATATGAGCTTCTGAAGTGAAAATATGCACTTTTTAAAAAACTTTCTTTTTTTTAGTTCTGCTTGTTAAAAATTTTCATACTGTGTGAAACAAGTGGGAAAGTGACAAACATGAGTGAATTGTCACTATATGACTGAATTGGAGTGAATTTGCTGCTATCTCTGTCAGGAAGCGAGCTGGAGCGCTGAAACTGTGCCTATACACACTTTTATCAAAACACGCTTTTTTGAAGTTTTAAGCTCAGAACGTGAATCTGTGCTTGTTTCTTGCCTGGGATCGGCTTCAGATCGTTGTGCAATGCATATATGGTATCAGTTTATCCAATGTGCATGGATGGCCTTTGGGAAGTGAATATAAGCTTCTGAAGTGAAAATATGCACTTTTTAAAAAACTTTCTTTTTTTTAGTCTGCTTGTTAAAAATTTTCATGCTGTGTGTTACACAGTGGGAAAGTGACAAACATGAGTGAATTGTCACTACATGACTTAATTGGAGTGAATTTGCTGCTATCTCTGTCAGGAAGCGAGCTAGAGCGCTGAAACTGTGCCTATACGCACTTTCATCAAAACACGCTTTATTGAGATTTTAAGCTCAGAATATGAATCTGTGCGTGCTACTTGCCTGGGTACTGCTTCAGATCGTTGTGCAATGCATATATGGTATCAGTTTGTCCAATGTGCATGGATGGCCTTTGGGAAGTGAATATGAGCTTCTGAAGTGAAAATATGCACTTTTTAAAAAACTTTCTTTTTTTTAGTTCTGCTTGTTAAAAATTTTCATACTGTGTGAAACACAGTGGGAAAGTGACAAACATAAGTGAATTGTCACTATATGACTGAATTGGAGTGAATTTGCTGCTATCTCTGTCAGGAAGCGAGCTGGAGCGCTGAAACTGTGCCTATACACACTTTTATCAAAACACGCTTTTTTGAGGTTTTAAGCTCAGAACGTGAATCTGTGCTTGTTTCTTGCCTGGGAACTGCTTCAGATCGTTTTGCAATGCATATATGTTATCAGTTTATCCAATGTGCATGGATGGCCTTTGGGAAGTGAATATGAGCTTCTGAAGTGAAAATATGCACTTTTTAAAAAACTTTCTTTTTTTTAGTTCTGCTTGTTAAAAATTTTCATACTGTGTGAAACACAGTGGGAAAGTGACAAACATGAGTGAATTGTCACTATATGACTGAATTGGAGTGAATTTGCTGCTATCTCTGTCAGGAAGCGAGCTGGAGCGCTGAAACTGTGCCTATACGCACTTTTATCAAAACACGCTTTTTTGAGGTTTTAAGCTCAGAACGTGAATCTGCGCTTGTTTCTTGCCTGGGATCGGCTTCAGATCGTTGTGCAATGCATATATGGTATCAGTTTATCCAATGTGCATGGATGGCCTTTGGGAAGTGAATATAAGCTTCTGAAGTGAAAATATGCACTTTTTAAAAAACTTTCTTTTTTTTAGTTCTGCTTGTTAAAAATTTTCATGCTGCGTGTTACACAGTGGGAAAGTGACAAACATGAGTGAATTGTCACTACATGACTTAATTGGAGTGAATTTGCTGCTATCTCTGTCAGGAAGCGAGCTAGAGCGCTGAAACTGTGCCTATACGCACTTTCATCAAAACACGCTTTATTGAGATTTTAAGCTCAGAATATGAATCTGTGCGTGCTACTTGCCTGGGTACTGCTTCAGATCGTTGTGCAATGCATATATGGTATCAGTTTGTCCAATGTGCATGGATGGCCTTTGGGAAGTGAATATGAGCTTCTGAAGTGAAAATATGCACTTTTTAAAAAACTTTCTTTTTTTTAGATCTGCTTGTTAAAAATTTTCATACTGTGTGAAACACAGTGGGAAAGTGACAAACATAAGTGAATTGTCACTATATGACTGAATAGGAGTGAATTTGCTGCTATCTCTGTCAGGAAGCGAGCTGGAGCGCTGAAACTGTGCCTATACACACTTTTATCAAAACACGCTTTTTTGAGGTTTTAAGCTCAGAACGTGAATCTGTGCTTGTTTCTTGCCTGGGAACTGCTTCAGATCGTTTTGCAATGCATATATGTTGTCAGTTTATCCAATGTGCATGGATGGCCTTTGGGAAGTGAATATGAGCTTCTGAAGTGAAAATATGCACTTTTTAAAAAACTTTCTTTTTTTTAGTTCTGCTTGTTAAAAATTTTCATACTGTGTGAAACACAGTGGGAAAGTGACAAACATGAGTGAATTGTCACTATATGACTGAATTGGAGTGAATTTGCTGCTATCTCTGTCAGGAAGCGAGCTGGAGCGCTGAAACTGTGCCTATACGCACTTTTATCAAAACACGCTTTTTTGAGGTTTTAAGCTCAGAACGTGAATCTGTGCTTGTTTCTTGCCTGGGATCGGCTTCAGATCGTTGTGCAATGCATATATGGTATCAGTTTATCCAATGTGCATGGATGGCCTTTGGGAAGTGAATATAAGCTTCTGAAGTGAAAATATGCACTTTTTAAAAAACTTTCTTTTTTTTAGTTCTGCTTGTTAAAAATTTTCATGCTGTGTGTTACACAGTGGGAAAGTGACAAACATGAGTGAATTGTCACTACATGACTTAATTGGAGTGAATTTGCTGCTATCTCTGTCAGGAAGCGAGCTAGAGCGCTGAAACTGTGCCTATACGCACTTTCATCAAAACACGCTTTATTGAGATTTTAAGCTCAGAATATGAATCTGGGCGTGCTACTTGCCTGGGTACTGCTTCAGATCGTTGTGCAATGCATATATGGTATCAGTTTGTCCAATGTGCATGGATGGCCTTTGGGAAGTGAATATGAGCTTCTGAAGTGAAAATATGCACTTTTTAAAAAACTTTCTTTTTTTTAGTTCTGCTTGTTAAAAATTTTCATACTGTGTGAAACAGACAAACATAAGTGAATTGTCACTATATGACTGAATAGGAGTGAATTTGCTGCTATCTCTGTCAGGAAGCGAGCTGGAGCGCTGAAACTGTGCCTATACACACTTTTATCAAAACACGCTTTTTTGAGGTTTTAAGCTCAGAACGTGAATCTGTGCTTGTTTCTTGCCTGGGAACTGCTTCAGATCGTTTTGCAATGCATATATGTTATCAGTTTATCCAATGTGCATGGATGGCCTTTGGGAAGTGAATATGAGCTTCTGAAGTGAAAATATGCACTTTTTAAAAAAACTTTCTTTTTTTTAGTTCTGCTTGTTAAAAATTTTCATACTGTGTGAAACACAGTGGGAAAGTGACAAACATGAGTGAATTGTCACTATATGACTGAATTGGAATGAATTTGCTGCTATCTCTGTCAGGAAGCGAGCTGGAGCGCTGAAACTGTGCCTATACGCACTTTTATCAAAACACGCTTTTTTGAGGTTTTAAGCTCAGAACGTGAATCTGTGCTTGTTTCTTGCCTGGGATCGGCTTCAGATCGTTGTGCAATGCATATATGGTATCAGTTTATCCAATGTGCATGGATGGCCTTTGGGAAGTGAATATAAGCTTCTGAAGTGAAAATATGCACTTTTTAAAAAACTTTCTTTTTTTTAGTTCTGCTTGTTAAAAATTTTCATGCTGTGTGTTACACAGTGGGAAAGTGACAAACATGAGTGAATTGTCACTACATGACTTAATTGGAGTGAATTTGCTGCTATCTCTGTCAGGAAGCGAGCTAGAGCGCTGAAACTGTGCCTATACGCACTTTCATCAAAACACGCTTTATTGAGATTTTAAGCTCAGAATATGAATCTGTGCGTGCTACTTGCCTGGGTACTGCTTCAGATCGTTGTGCAATGCATATATGGTATCAGTTTGTCCAATGTGCATGGATGGCCTTTGGGAAGTGAATATGAGCTTCTGAAGTGAAAATATGCACTTTTTAAAAAACTTTCTTTTTTTTAGTTCTGCTTGTTAAAAATTTTCATACTGTGTGAAACACAGTGGGAAAGTGACAAACATAAGTGAATTGTCACTATATGACTGAATAGGAGTGAATTTGCTGCTATCTCTGTCAGGAAGCGAGCTGGAGCGCTGAAACTGTGCCTATACACACTTTTATCAAAACACGCTTTTTTGAGGTTTTAAGCTCAGAACGTGAATCTGTGCTTGTTTCTTGCCTGGGAACTGCTTCAGATCGTTTTGCAATGCATATATGTTATCAGTTTATCCAATGTGCATGGATGGCCTTTGGGAAGTGAATATGAGCTTCTGAACTGAAAATATGCACTTTTTAAAAAACTTTCTTTTTTTTAGTTCTGCTTGTTAAAAATTTTCATACTGTGTGAAACACAGTGGGAAAGTGACAAACATGAGTGAATTGTCACTATATGACTGAATTGGAGTGAATTTGCTGCTATCTCTGTCAGGAAGCGAGCTGGAGCGCTGAAACTGTGCCTATACGCACTTTTATCAAAACACGCTTTTTTGAGGTTTTAAGCTCAGAACGTGAATCTGTGCTTGTTTCTTGCCTGGGATCGGCTTCAGATCGTTGTGCAATGCATATATGGTATCAGTTTATCCAATGTGCATGGATGGCCTTTGGGAAGTGAATATAAGCTTCTGAAGTGAAAATATGTACTTTTTAAAAAACTTTCTTTTTTTTAGTTCTGCTTGTTAAAAATTTTCATGCTGTGTGTTACACAGTGGGAAAGTGACAAACATGAGTGAATTGTCACTACATGACTTAATTGGAGTGAATTTGCTGCTATCTCTGTCAGGAAGCGAGCTAGAGCGCTGAAACTGTGCCTATACGCACTTTCATCAAAACACGCTTTATTGAGATTTTAAGCTCAGAATATGAATCTGTGCGTGCTACTTGCCTGGGTACTGCTTCAGATCGTTGTGCAATGCATATATGGTATCAGTTTGTCCAATGTGCATGGATGGCCTTTGGGAAGTGAATATGAGCTTCTGAAGTGAAAATATGCACTTTTTAAAAAACTTTCTTTTTTTTAGTTCTGCTTGTTAAAAATTTTCATACTGTGTGAAACAAGTGGGAAAGTGACAAACATGAGTGAATTGTCACTATATGACTGAATTGGAGTGAATTTGCTGCTATCTCTGTCAGGAAGCGAGCTGGAGCGCTGAAACTGTGCCTATACACACTTTTATCAAAACACGCTTTTTTGAGGTTTTAAGCTCAGAACGTGAATCTGTGCTTGTTTCTTGCCTGGGATCGGCTTCAGATCGTTGTGCAATGCATATATGGTATCAGTTTATCCAATGTGCATGGATGGCCTTTGGGAAGTGAATATAAGCTTCCGAAGTGAAAATATGCACTTTTTAAAAAACTTTTTTTTAGTCTACTTGTTAAAAATTTTCATGCTGTGTGTTACACAGTGGGAAAGTGACAAACATGAGTGAATTGTCACTACATGACTTAATTGGAGTGAATTTGCTGCTATCTCTGTCAGGAAGCGAGCTAGAGCGCTGAAACTGTGCCTATACGCACTTTCATCAAAACACGCTTTATTGAGATTTTAAGCTCAGAATATGAATCTGTGCGTGCTACTTGCCTGGGTACTGCTTCAGATCGTTGTGCAATGCATATATGGTATCAGTTTGTCCAATGTGCATGGATGGCCTTTGGGAAGTGAATATGAGCTTCTGAAGTGAAAATATGCACTTTTTAAAAAACTTTCTTTTTTTTAGTTCTGCTTGTTAAAAATTTTCATACTGTGTGAAACACAGTGGGAAAGTGACAAACATAAGTGAATTGTCACTATATGACTGAATTGGAGTGAATTTGCTGCTATCTCTGTCAGGAAGCGAGCTGGAGCGCTGAAACTGTGCCTATACACACTTTTATCAAAACACGCTTTTTTGAGGTTTTAAGCTCAGAACGTGAATCTGTGCTTGTTTCTTGCCTGGGAACTGCTTCAGATCGTTTTGCAATGCATATATGTTATCAGTTTATCCAATGTGCATGGATGGCCTTTGGGAAGTGAATATGAGCTTCTGAAGTGAAAATATGCACTTTTTAAAAAACTTTCTTTTTTTTAGTTCTGCTTGTTAAAAATTTTCATACTGTGTGAAACACAGTGGGAAAGTGACAAACATGAGTGAATTGTCACTATATGACTGAATTGGAGTGAATTTGCTGCTATCTCTGTCAGGAAGCGAGCTGGAGCGCTGAAACTGTGCCTATACGCACTTTTATCAAAACACGCTTTTTTGAGGTTTTAAGCTCAGAACGTGAATCTGTGCTTGTTTCTTGCCTGGGATCGGCTTCAGATCGTTGTGCAATGCATATATGGTATCAGTTTATCCAATGTGCATGGATGGCCTTTGGGAAGTGAATATAAGCTTCTGAAGTGAAAATATGCACTTTTTAAAAAACTTTCTTTTTTTTAGTTCTGCTTGTTAAAAATTTTCATGCTGCGTGTTACACAGTGGGAAAGTGACAAACATGAGTGAATTGTCACTACATGACTTAATTGGAGTGAATTTGCTGCTATCTCTGTCAGGAAGCGAGCTAGAGCGCTGAAACTGTGCCTATACGCACTTTCATCAAAACACGCTTTATTGAGATTTTAAGCTCAGAATATGAATCTGTGCGTGCTACTTGCCTGGGTACTGCTTCAGATCGTTGTGCAATGCATATATGGTATCAGTTTGTCCAATGTGCATGGATGGCCTTTGGGAAGTGAATATGAGCTTCTGAAGTGAAAATATGCACTTTTTAAAAAACTTTCTTTTTTTTAGATCTGCTTGTTAAAAATTTTCATACTGTGTGAAACACAGTGGGAAAGTGACAAACATAAGTGAATTGTCACTATATGACTGAATAGGAGTGAATTTGCTGCTATCTCTGTCAGGAAGCGAGCTGGAGCGCTGAAACTGTGCCTATACACACTTTTATCAAAACACGCTTTTTTGAGGTTTTAAGCTCAGAACGTGAATCTGTGCTTGTTTCTTGCCTGGGAACTGCTTCAGATCGTTTTGCAATGCATATATGTTATCAGTTTATCCAATGTGCATGGATGGCCTTTGGGAAGTGAATATGAGCTTCTGAAGTGAAAATATGCACTTTTTAAAAAACTTTCTTTTTTTTAGTTCTGCTTGTTAAAAATTTTCATACTGTGTGAAACACAGTGGGAAAGTGACAAACATGAGTGAATTGTCACTATATGACTGAATTGGAGTGAATTTGCTGCTATCTCTGTCAGGAAGCGAGCTGGAGCGCTGAAACTGTGCCTATACGCACTTTTATCAAAACACGCTTTTTTGAGGTTTTAAGCTCAGAACGTGAATCTGTGCTTGTTTCTTGCCTGGGATCGGCTTCAGATCGTTGTGCAATGCATATATGGTATCAGTTTATCCAATGTGCATGGATGGCCTTTGGGAAGTGAATATAAGCTTCTGAAGTGAAAATATGCACTTTTTAAAAAACTTTCTTTTTTTTAGTTCTGCTTGTTAAAAATTTTCATGCTGTGTGTTACACAGTGGGAAAGTGACAAACATGAGTGAATTGTCACTACATGACTTAATTGGAGTGAATTTGCTGCTATCTCTGTCAGGAAGCGAGCTAGAGCGCTGAAACTGTGCCTATACGCACTTTCATCAAAACACGCTTTATTGAGATTTTAAGCTCAGAATATGAATCTGGGCGTGCTACTTGCCTGGGTACTGCTTCAGATCGTTGTGCAATGCATATATGGTATCAGTTTGTCCAATGTGCATGGATGGCCTTTGGGAAGTGAATATGAGCTTCTGAAGTGAAAATATGCACTTTTTAAAAAACTTTCTTTTTTTTAGTTCTGCTTGTTAAAAATTTTCATACTGTGTGAAACAGACAAACATAAGTGAATTGTCACTATATGACTGAATAGGAGTGAATTTGCTGCTATCTCTGTCAGGAAGCGAGCTGGAGCGCTGAAACTGTGCCTATACACACTTTTATCAAAACACGCTTTTTTGAGGTTTTAAGCTCAGAACGTGAATCTGTGCTTGTTTCTTGCCTGGGAACTGCTTCAGATCGTTTTGCAATGCATATATGTTATCAGTTTATCCAATGTGCATGGATGGCCTTTGGGAAGTGAATATGAGCTTCTGAAGTGAAAATATGCACTTTTTAAAAAACTTTCTTTTTTTTAGTTCTGCTTGTTAAAAATTTTCATACTGTGTGAAACACAGTGGGAAAGTGACAAACATGAGTGAATTGTCACTATATGACTGAATTGGAGTGAATTTGCTGCTATCTCTGTCAGGAAGCGAGCTGGAGCGCTGAAACTGTGCCTATACGCACTTTTATCAAAACACGCTTTTTTGAGGTTTTAAGCTCAGAACGTGAATCTGTGCTTGTTTCTTGCCTGGGATCGGCTTCAGATCGTTGTGCAATGCATATATGGTATCAGTTTATCCAATGTGCATGGATGGCCTTTGGGAAGTGAATATAAGCTTCTGAAGTGAAAATATGCACTTTTTAAAAAACTTTCTTTTTTTTAGTTCTGCTTGTTAAAAATTTTCATGCTGTGTGTTACACAGTGGGAAAGTGACAAACATGAGTGAATTGTCACTACATGACTTAATTGGAGTGAATTTGCTGCTATCTCTGTCAGGAAGCGAGCTAGAGCGCTGAAACTGTGCCTATACGCACTTTCATCAAAACACGCTTTATTGAGATTTTAAGCTCAGAATATGAATCTGTGCGTGCTACTTGCCTGGGTACTGCTTCAGATCGTTGTGCAATGCATATATGGTATCAGTTTGTCCAATGTGCATGGATGGCCTTTGGGAAGTGAATATGAGCTTCTGAAGTGAAAATATGCACTTTTTAAAAAACTTTCTTTTTTTTAGTTCTGCTTGTTAAAAATTTTCATACTGTGTGAAACACAGTGGGAAAGTGACAAACATGAGTGAATTGTCACTATATGACTGAATTGGAGTGAATTTGCTGCTATCTCTGTCAGGAAGCGAGCTGGAGCGCTGAAACTGTGCCTATACGCACTTTTATCAAAACACGCTTTTTTGAGGTTTTAAGCTCAGAACGTGAATCTGTGCTTGTTTCTTGCCTGGGATCGGCTTCAGATCGTTGTGCAATGCATATATGGTATCAGTTTATCCAATGTGCATGGATGGCCTTTGGGAAGTGAATATAAGCTTCTGAAGTGAAAATATGCACTTTTTAAAAAACTTTCTTTTTTTTAGTTCTGCTTGTTAAAAATTTTCATGCTGTGTGTTACACAGTGGGAAAGTGACAAACATGAGTGAATTGTCACTACATGACTTAATTGGAGTGAATTTGCTGCTATCTCTGTCAGGAAGCGAGCTAGAGCGCTGAAACTGTGCCTATACGCACTTTCATCAAAACACGCTTTATTGAGATTTTAAGCTCAGAATATGAATCTGGGCGTGCTACTTGCCTGGGTACTGCTTCAGATCGTTGTGCAATGCATATATGGTATCAGTTTGTCCAATGTGCATGGATGGCCTTTGGGAAGTGAATATGAGCTTCTGAAGTGAAAATATGCACTTTTTAAAAAACTTTCTTTTTTTTAGTTCTGCTTGTTAAAAATTTTCATACTGTGTGAAACAGACAAACATAAGTGAATTGTCACTATATGACTGAATAGGAGTGAATTTGCTGCTATCTCTGTCAGGAAGCGAGCTGGAGCGCTGAAACTGTGCCTATACACACTTTTATCAAAACACGCTTTTTTGAGGTTTTAAGCTCAGAACGTGAATCTGTGCTTGTTTCTTGCCTGGGAACTGCTTCAGATCGTTTTGCAATGCATATATGTTATCAGTTTATCCAATGTGCATGGATGGCCTTTGGGAAGTGAATATGAGCTTCTGAAGTGAAAATATGCACTTTTTAAAAAACTTTCTTTTTTTTAGTTCTGCTTGTTAAAAATTTTCATACTGTGTGAAACACAGTGGGAAAGTGACAAACATGAGTGAATTGTCACTATATGACTGAATTGGAGTGAATTTGCTGCTATCTCTGTCAGGAAGCGAGCTGGAGCGCTGAAACTGTGCCTATACGCACTTTTATCAAAACACGCTTTTTTGAGGTTTTAAGCTCAGAACGTGAATCTGTGCTTGTTTCTTGCCTGGGATCGGCTTCAGATCGTTGTGCAATGCATATATGGTATCAGTTTATCCAATGTGCATGGATGGCCTTTGGGAAGTGAATATAAGCTTCTGAAGTGAAAATATGCACTTTTTAAAAAACTTTCTTTTTTTTAGTTCTGCTTGTTAAAAATTTTCATGCTGTGTGTTACACAGTGGGAAAGTGACAAACATGAGTGAATTGTCACTACATGACTTAATTGGAGTGAATTTGCTGCTATCTCTGTCAGGAAGCGAGCTAGAGCGCTGAAACTGTGCCTATACGCACTTTCATCAAAACACGCTTTATTGAGATTTTAAGCTCAGAATATGAATCTGTGCGTGCTACTTGCCTGGGTACTGCTTCAGATCGTTGTGCAATGCATATATGGTATCAGTTTGTCCAATGTGCATGGATGGCCTTTGGGAAGTGAATATGAGCTTCTGAAGTGAAAATATGCACTTTTTAAAAAACTTTCTTTTTTTTAGTTCTGCTTGTTAAAAATTTTCATACTGTGTGAAACACAGTGGGAAAGTGACAAACATAAGTGAATTGTCACTATATGACTGAATAGGAGTGAATTTGCTGCTATCTCTGTCAGGAAGCGAGCTGGAGCGCTGAAACTGTGCCTATACACACTTTTATCAAAACACGCTTTTTTGAGGTTTTAAGCTCAGAACGTGAATCTGTGCTTGTTTCTTGCCTGGGAACTGCTTCAGATCGTTTTGCAATGCATATATGTTATCAGTTTATCCAATGTGCATGGATGGCCTTTGGGAAGTGAATATGAGCTTCTGAACTGAAAATATGCACTTTTTAAAAAACTTTCTTTTTTTTAGTTCTGCTTGTTAAAAATTTTCATACTGTGTGAAACACAGTGGGAAAGTGACAAACATGAGTGAATTGTCACTATATGACTGAATTGGAGTGAATTTGCTGCTATCTCTGTCAGGAAGCGAGCTGGAGCGCTGAAACTGTGCCTATACGCACTTTTATCAAAACACGCTTTTTTGAGGTTTTAAGCTCAGAACGTGAATCTGTGCTTGTTTCTTGCCTGGGATCGGCTTCAGATCGTTGTGCAATGCATATATGGTATCAGTTTATCCAATGTGCATGGATGGCCTTTGGGAAGTGAATATAAGCTTCTGAAGTGAAAATATGTACTTTTTAAAAAACTTTCTTTTTTTTAGTTCTGCTTGTTAAAAATTTTCATGCTGTGTGTTACACAGTGGGAAAGTGACAAACATGAGTGAATTGTCACTACATGACTTAATTGGAGTGAATTTGCTGCTATCTCTGTCAGGAAGCGAGCTAGAGCGCTGAAACTGTGCCTATACGCACTTTCATCAAAACACGCTTTATTGAGATTTTAAGCTCAGAATATGAATCTGTGCGTGCTACTTGCCTGGGTACTGCTTCAGATCGTTGTGCAATGCATATATGGTATCAGTTTGTCCAATGTGCATGGATGGCCTTTGGGAAGTGAATATGAGCTTCTGAAGTGAAAATATGCACTTTTTAAAAAACTTTCTTTTTTTTAGTTCTGCTTGTTAAAAATTTTCATACTGTGTGAAACAAGTGGGAAAGTGACAAACATGAGTGAATTGTCACTATATGACTGAATTGGAGTGAATTTGCTGCTATCTCTGTCAGGAAGCGAGCTGGAGCGCTGAAACTGTGCCTATACACACTTTTATCAAAACACGCTTTTTTGAGGTTTTAAGCTCAGAACGTGAATCTGTGCTTGTTTCTTGCCTGGGATCGGCTTCAGATCGTTGTGCAATGCATATATGGTATCAGTTTATCCAATGTGCATGGATGGCCTTTGGGAAGTGAATATAAGCTTCCGAAGTGAAAATATGCACTTTTTAAAAAACTTTTTTTTAGTCTACTTGTTAAAAATTTTCATGCTGTGTGTTACACAGTGGGAAAGTGACAAACATGAGTGAATTGTCACTACATGACTTAATTGGAGTGAATTTGCTGCTATCTCTGTCAGGAAGCGAGCTAGAGCGCTGAAACTGTGCCTATACGCACTTTCATCAAAACACGCTTTATTGAGATTTTAAGCTCAGAATATGAATCTGTGCGTGCTACTTGCCTGGGTACTGCTTCAGATCGTTGTGCAATGCATATATGGTATCAGTTTGTCCAATGTGCATGGATGGCCTTTGGGAAGTGAATATGAGCTTCTGAAGTGAAAATATGCACTTTTTAAAAAACTTTCTTTTTTTTAGTTCTGCTTGTTAAAAATTTTCATACTGTGTGAAACACAGTGGGAAAGTGACAAACATGAGTGAATTGTCACTATATGACTGAATTGGAGTGAATTTGCTGCTATCTCTGTCAGGAAGCGAGCTAGAGCGCTGAAACTGTGCCTATACGCACTTTCATCAAAACACGCTTTATTGAGATTTTAAGCTCAGAATATGAATCTGTGCGTGCTACTTGCCTGGGTACTGCTTCAGATCGTTGTGCAATGCATATATGGTATCAGTTTGTCCAATGTGCATGGATGGCCTTTGGGAAGTGAATATGAGCTTCTGAAGTGAAAATATGCACTTTTTAAAAAACTTTCTTTTTTTTAGATCTGCTTGTTAAAAATTTTCATACTGTGTGAAACACAGTGGGAAAGTGACAAACATAAGTGAATTGTCACTATATGACTGAATAGGAGTGAATTTGCTGCTATCTCTGTCAGGAAGCGAGCTGGAGCGCTGAAACTGTGCCTATACACACTTTTATCAAAACACGCTTTTTTGAGGTTTTAAGCTCAGAACGTGAATCTGTGCTTGTTTCTTGCCTGGGAACTGCTTCAGATCGTTTTGCAATGCATATATGTTATCAGTTTATCCAATGTGCATGGATGGCCTTTGGGAAGTGAATATGAGCTTCTGAAGTGAAAATATGCACTTTTTAAAAAACTTTCTTTTTTTTAGTTCTGCTTGTTAAAAATTTTCATACTGTGTGAAACACAGTGGGAAAGTGACAAACATGAGTGAATTGTCACTATATGACTGAATTGGAGTGAATTTGCTGCTATCTCTGTCAGGAAGCGAGCTGGAGCGCTGAAACTGTGCCTATACGCACTTTTATCAAAACACGCTTTTTTGAGGTTTTAAGCTCAGAACGTGAATCTGTGCTTGTTTCTTGCCTGGGATCGGCTTCAGATCGTTGTGCAATGCATATATGGTATCAGTTTATCCAATGTGCATGGATGGCCTTTGGGAAGTGAATATAAGCTTCTGAAGTGAAAATATGCACTTTTTAAAAAACTTTCTTTTTTTTAGTTCTGCTTGTTAAAAATTTTCATGCTGTGTGTTACACAGTGGGAAAGTGACAAACATGAGTGAATTGTCACTACATGACTTAATTGGAGTGAATTTGCTGCTATCTCTGTCAGGAAGCGAGCTAGAGCGCTGAAACTGTGCCTATACGCACTTTCATCAAAACACGCTTTATTGAGATTTTAAGCTCAGAATATGAATCTGGGCGTGCTACTTGCCTGGGTACTGCTTCAGATCGTTGTGCAATGCATATATGGTATCAGTTTGTCCAATGTGCATGGATGGCCTTTGGGAAGTGAATATGAGCTTCTGAAGTGAAAATATGCACTTTTTAAAAAACTTTCTTTTTTTTAGTTCTGCTTGTTAAAAATTTTCATACTGTGTGAAACAGACAAACATAAGTGAATTGTCACTATATGACTGAATAGGAGTGAATTTGCTGCTATCTCTGTCAGGAAGCGAGCTGGAGCGCTGAAACTGTGCCTATACACACTTTTATCAAAACACGCTTTTTTGAGGTTTTAAGCTCAGAACGTGAATCTGTGCTTGTTTCTTGCCTGGGAACTGCTTCAGATCGTTTTGCAATGCATATATGTTATCAGTTTATCCAATGTGCATGGATGGCCTTTGGGAAGTGAATATGAGCTTCTGAAGTGAAAATATGCACTTTTTAAAAAACTTTCTTTTTTTTAGTTCTGCTTGTTAAAAATTTTCATACTGTGTGAAACACAGTGGGAAAGTGACAAACATGAGTGAATTGTCACTATATGACTGAATTGGAGTGAATTTGCTGCTATCTCTGTCAGGAAGCGAGCTGGAGCGCTGAAACTGTGCCTATACGCACTTTTATCAAAACACGCTTTTTTGAGGTTTTAAGCTCAGAACGTGAATCTGTGCTTGTTTCTTGCCTGGGATCGGCTTCAGATCGTTGTGCAATGCATATATGGTATCAGTTTATCCAATGTGCATGGATGGCCTTTGGGAAGTGAATATAAGCTTCTGAAGTGAAAATATGCACTTTTTAAAAAACTTTCTTTTTTTTAGTTCTGCTTGTTAAAAATTTTCATGCTGTGTGTTACACAGTGGGAAAGTGACAAACATGAGTGAATTGTCACTACATGACTTAATTGGAGTGAATTTGCTGCTATCTCTGTCAGGAAGCGAGCTAGAGCGCTGAAACTGTGCCTATACGCACTTTCATCAAAACACGCTTTATTGAGATTTTAAGCTCAGAATATGAATCTGTGCGTGCTACTTGCCTGGGTACTGCTTCAGATCGTTGTGCAATGCATATATGGTATCAGTTTGTCCAATGTGCATGGATGGCCTTTGGGAAGTGAATATGAGCTTCTGAAGTGAAAATATGCACTTTTTAAAAAACTTTCTTTTTTTTAGTTCTGCTTGTTAAAAATTTTCATACTGTGTGAAACACAGTGGGAAAGTGACAAACATGAGTGAATTGTCACTATATGACTGAATTGGAGTGAATTTGCTGCTATCTCTGTCAGGAAGCGAGCTGGAGCGCTGAAACTGTGCCTATACGCACTTTTATCAAAACACGCTTTTTTGAGGTTTTAAGCTCAGAACGTGAATCTGTGCTTGTTTCTTGCCTGGGATCGGCTTCAGATCGTTGTGCAATGCATATATGGTATCAGTTTATCCAATGTGCATGGATGGCCTTTGGGAAGTGAATATAAGCTTCTGAAGTGAAAATATGCACTTTTTAAAAAACTTTCTTTTTTTTAGTTCTGCTTGTTAAAAATTTTCATGCTGTGTGTTACACAGTGGGAAAGTGACAAACATGAGTGAATTGTCACTACATGACTTAATTGGAGTGAATTTGCTGCTATCTCTGTCAGGAAGCGAGCTAGAGCGCTGAAACTGTGCCTATACGCACTTTCATCAAAACACGCTTTATTGAGATTTTAAGCTCAGAATATGAATCTGGGCGTGCTACTTGCCTGGGTACTGCTTCAGATCGTTGTGCAATGCATATATGGTATCAGTTTGTCCAATGTGCATGGATGGCCTTTGGGAAGTGAATATGAGCTTCTGAAGTGAAAATATGCACTTTTTAAAAAACTTTCTTTTTTTTAGTTCTGCTTGTTAAAAATTTTCATACTGTGTGAAACAGACAAACATAAGTGAATTGTCACTATATGACTGAATAGGAGTGAATTTGCTGCTATCTCTGTCAGGAAGCGAGCTGGAGCGCTGAAACTGTGCCTATACACACTTTTATCAAAACACGCTTTTTTGAGGTTTTAAGCTCAGAACGTGAATCTGTGCTTGTTTCTTGCCTGGGAACTGCTTCAGATCGTTTTGCAATGCATATATGTTATCAGTTTATCCAATGTGCATGGATGGCCTTTGGGAAGTGAATATGAGCTTCTGAAGTGAAAATATGCACTTTTTAAAAAACTTTCTTTTTTTTAGTTCTGCTTGTTAAAAATTTTCATACTGTGTGAAACACAGTGGGAAAGTGACAAACATGAGTGAATTGTCACTATATGACTGAATTGGAGTGAATTTGCTGCTATCTCTGTCAGGAAGCGAGCTGGAGCGCTGAAACTGTGCCTATACGCACTTTTATCAAAACACGCTTTTTTGAGGTTTTAAGCTCAGAACGTGAATCTGTGCTTGTTTCTTGCCTGGGATCGGCTTCAGATCGTTGTGCAATGCATATATGGTATCAGTTTATCCAATGTGCATGGATGGCCTTTGGGAAGTGAATATAAGCTTCTGAAGTGAAAATATGCACTTTTTAAAAAACTTTCTTTTTTTTAGTTCTGCTTGTTAAAAATTTTCATGCTGTGTGTTACACAGTGGGAAAGTGACAAACATGAGTGAATTGTCACTACATGACTTAATTGGAGTGAATTTGCTGCTATCTCTGTCAGGAAGCGAGCTAGAGCGCTGAAACTGTGCCTATACGCACTTTCATCAAAACACGCTTTATTGAGATTTTAAGCTCAGAATATGAATCTGTGCGTGCTACTTGCCTGGGTACTGCTTCAGATCGTTGTGCAATGCATATATGGTATCAGTTTGTCCAATGTGCATGGATGGCCTTTGGGAAGTGAATATGAGCTTCTGAAGTGAAAATATGCACTTTTTAAAAAACTTTCTTTTTTTTAGTTCTGCTTGTTAAAAATTTTCATACTGTGTGAAACACAGTGGGAAAGTGACAAACATAAGTGAATTGTCACTATATGACTGAATAGGAGTGAATTTGCTGCTATCTCTGTCAGGAAGCGAGCTGGAGCGCTGAAACTGTGCCTATACACACTTTTATCAAAACACGCTTTTTTGAGGTTTTAAGCTCAGAACGTGAATCTGTGCTTGTTTCTTGCCTGGGAACTGCTTCAGATCGTTTTGCAATGCATATATGTTATCAGTTTATCCAATGTGCATGGATGGCCTTTGGGAAGTGAATATGAGCTTCTGAACTGAAAATATGCACTTTTTAAAAAACTTTCTTTTTTTTAGTTCTGCTTGTTAAAAATTTTCATACTGTGTGAAACACAGTGGGAAAGTGACAAACATGAGTGAATTGTCACTATATGACTGAATTGGAGTGAATTTGCTGCTATCTCTGTCAGGAAGCGAGCTGGAGCGCTGAAACTGTGCCTATACGCACTTTTATCAAAACACGCTTTTTTGAGGTTTTAAGCTCAGAACGTGAATCTGTGCTTGTTTCTTGCCTGGGATCGGCTTCAGATCGTTGTGCAATGCATATATGGTATCAGTTTATCCAATGTGCATGGATGGCCTTTGGGAAGTGAATATAAGCTTCTGAAGTGAAAATATGTACTTTTTAAAAAACTTTCTTTTTTTTAGTTCTGCTTGTTAAAAATTTTCATGCTGTGTGTTACACAGTGGGAAAGTGACAAACATGAGTGAATTGTCACTACATGACTTAATTGGAGTGAATTTGCTGCTATCTCTGTCAGGAAGCGAGCTAGAGCGCTGAAACTGTGCCTATACGCACTTTCATCAAAACACGCTTTATTGAGATTTTAAGCTCAGAATATGAATCTGTGCGTGCTACTTGCCTGGGTACTGCTTCAGATCGTTGTGCAATGCATATATGGTATCAGTTTGTCCAATGTGCATGGATGGCCTTTGGGAAGTGAATATGAGCTTCTGAAGTGAAAATATGCACTTTTTAAAAAACTTTCTTTTTTTTAGTTCTGCTTGTTAAAAATTTTCATACTGTGTGAAACAAGTGGGAAAGTGACAAACATGAGTGAATTGTCACTATATGACTGAATTGGAGTGAATTTGCTGCTATCTCTGTCAGGAAGCGAGCTGGAGCGCTGAAACTGTGCCTATACACACTTTTATCAAAACACGCTTTTTTGAGGTTTTAAGCTCAGAACGTGAATCTGTGCTTGTTTCTTGCCTGGGATCGGCTTCAGATCGTTGTGCAATGCATATATGGTATCAGTTTATCCAATGTGCATGGATGGCCTTTGGGAAGTGAATATAAGCTTCCGAAGTGAAAATATGCACTTTTTAAAAAACTTTTTTTTAGTCTACTTGTTAAAAATTTTCATGCTGTGTGTTACACAGTGGGAAAGTGACAAACATGAGTGAATTGTCACTACATGACTTAATTGGAGTGAATTTGCTGCTATCTCTGTCAGGAAGCGAGCTAGAGCGCTGAAACTGTGCCTATACGCACTTTCATCAAAACACGCTTTATTGAGATTTTAAGCTCAGAATATGAATCTGTGCGTGCTACTTGCCTGGGTACTGCTTCAGATCGTTGTGCAATGCATATATGGTATCAGTTTGTCCAATGTGCATGGATGGCCTTTGGGAAGTGAATATGAGCTTCTGAAGTGAAAATATGCACTTTTTAAAAAACTTTCTTTTTTTTAGTTCTGCTTGTTAAAAATTTTCATACTGTGTGAAACACAGTGGGAAAGTGACAAACATAAGTGAATTGTCACTATATGACTGAATTGGAGTGAATTTGCTGCTATCTCTGTCAGGAAGCGAGCTGGAGCGCTGAAACTGTGCCTATACACACTTTTATCAAAACACGCTTTTTTGAGGTTTTAAGCTCAGAACGTGAATCTGTGCTTGTTTCTTGCCTGGGAACTGCTTCAGATCGTTTTGCAATGCATATATGTTATCAGTTTATCCAATGTGCATGGATGGCCTTTGGGAAGTGAATATGAGCTTCTGAAGTGAAAATATGCACTTTTTAAAAAACTTTCTTTTTTTTAGTTCTGCTTGTTAAAAATTTTCATATTGTGTGAAACACAGTGGGAAAGTGACAAACATGAGTGAATTGTCACTATATGACTGAATTGGAGTGAATTTGCTGCTATCTCTGTCAGGAAGCGAGCTGGAGCGCTGAAACTGTGCCTATACACACTTTTATCAAAACACGCTTTTTTGAGGTTTTAAGCTCAGAACGTGAATCTGTGCTTGTTTCTTGCCTGGGATCGGCTTCAGATCGTTGTGCAATGCATATATGGTATCAGTTTATCCAATGTGCATGGATGGCCTTTGGGAAGTGAATATAAGCTTCCGAAGTGAAAATATGCACTTTTTAAAAAACTTTTTTTTAGTCTACTTGTTAAAAATTTTCATGCTGTGTGTTACACAGTGGGAAAGTGACAAACATGAGTGAATTGTCACTACATGACTTAATTGGAGTGAATTTGCTGCTATCTCTGTCAGGAAGCGAGCTAGAGCGCTGAAACTGTGCCTATACGCACTTTCATCAAAACACGCTTTATTGAGATTTTAAGCTCAGAATATGAATCTGTGCGTGCTACTTGCCTGGGTACTGCTTCAGATCGTTGTGCAATGCATATATGGTATCAGTTTGTCCAATGTGCATGGATGGCCTTTGGGAAGTGAATATGAGCTTCTGAAGTGAAAATATGCACTTTTTAAAAAACTTTCTTTTTTTTAGTTCTGCTTGTTAAAAATTTTCATACTGTGTGAAACACAGTGGGAAAGTGACAAACATAAGTGAATTGTCACTATATGACTGAATTGGAGTGAATTTGCTGCTATCTCTGTCAGGAAGCGAGCTGGAGCGCTGAAACTGTGCCTATACACACTTTTATCAAAACACGCTTTTTTGAGGTTTTAAGCTCAGAACGTGAATCTGTGCTTGTTTCTTGCCTGGGAACTGCTTCAGATCGTTTTGCAATGCATATATGTTATCAGTTTATCCAATGTGCATGGATGGCCTTTGGGAAGTGAATATGAGCTTCTGAAGTGAAAATATGCACTTTTTAAAAAACTTTCTTTTTTTTAGTTCTGCTTGTTAAAAATTTTCATACTGTGTGAAACACAGTGGGAAAGTGACAAACATGAGTGAATTGTCACTATATGACTGAATTGGAGTGAATTTGCTGCTATCTCTGTCAGGAAGCGAGCTGGAGCGCTGAAACTGTGCCTATACGCACTTTTATCAAAACACGCTTTTTTGAGGTTTTAAGCTCAGAACGTGAATCTGTGCTTGTTTCTTGCCTGGGATCGGCTTCAGATCGTTGTGCAATGCATATATGGTATCAGTTTATCCAATGTGCATGGATGGCCTTTGGGAAGTGAATATAAGCTTCTGAAGTGAAAATATGCACTTTTTAAAAAACTTTCTTTTTTTTAGTTCTGCTTGTTAAAAATTTTCATGCTGCGTGTTACACAGTGGGAAAGTGACAAACATGAGTGAATTGTCACTACATGACTTAATTGGAGTGAATTTGCTGCTATCTCTGTCAGGAAGCGAGCTAGAGCGCTGAAACTGTGCCTATACGCACTTTCATCAAAACACGCTTTATTGAGATTTTAAGCTCAGAATATGAATCTGTGCGTGCTACTTGCCTGGGTACTGCTTCAGATCGTTGTGCAATGCATATATGGTATCAGTTTGTCCAATGTGCATGGATGGCCTTTGGGAAGTGAATATGAGCTTCTGAAGTGAAAATATGCACTTTTTAAAAAACTTTCTTTTTTTTAGATCTGCTTGTTAAAAATTTTCATACTGTGTGAAACACAGTGGGAAAGTGACAAACATAAGTGAATTGTCACTATATGACTGAATAGGAGTGAATTTGCTGCTATCTCTGTCAGGAAGCGAGCTGGAGCGCTGAAACTGTGCCTATACACACTTTTATCAAAACACGCTTTTTTGAGGTTTTAAGCTCAGAACGTGAATCTGTGCTTGTTTCTTGCCTGGGAACTGCTTCAGATCGTTTTGCAATGCATATATGTTATCAGTTTATCCAATGTGCATGGATGGCCTTTGGGAAGTGAATATGAGCTTCTGAAGTGAAAATATGCACTTTTTAAAAAACTTTCTTTTTTTTAGTTCTGCTTGTTAAAAATTTTCATACTGTGTGAAACACAGTGGGAAAGTGACAAACATGAGTGAATTGTCACTATATGACTGAATTGGAGTGAATTTGCTGCTATCTCTGTCAGGAAGCGAGCTGGAGCGCTGAAACTGTGCCTATACGCACTTTTATCAAAACACGCTTTTTTGAGGTTTTAAGCTCAGAACGTGAATCTGTGCTTGTTTCTTGCCTGGGATCGGCTTCAGATCGTTGTGCAATGCATATATGGTATCAGTTTATCCAATGTGCATGGATGGCCTTTGGGAAGTGAATATAAGCTTCTGAAGTGAAAATATGCACTTTTTAAAAAACTTTCTTTTTTTTAGTTCTGCTTGTTAAAAATTTTCATGCTGTGTGTTACACAGTGGGAAAGTGACAAACATGAGTGAATTGTCACTACATGACTTAATTGGAGTGAATTTGCTGCTATCTCTGTCAGGAAGCGAGCTAGAGCGCTGAAACTGTGCCTATACGCACTTTCATCAAAACACGCTTTATTGAGATTTTAAGCTCAGAATATGAATCTGTGCGTGCTACTTGCCTGGGTACTGCTTCAGATCGTTGTGCAATGCATATATGGTATCAGTTTGTCCAATGTGCATGGATGGCCTTTGGGAAGTGAATATGAGCTTCTGAAGTGAAAATATGCACTTTTTAAAAAACTTTCTTTTTTTTAGTTCTGCTTGTTAAAAATTTTCATACTGTGTGAAACAAGTGGGAAAGTGACAAACATGAGTGAATTGTCACTATATGACTGAATTGGAGTGAATTTGCTGCTATCTCTGTCAGGAAGCGAGCTGGAGCGCTGAAACTGTGCCTATACACACTTTTATCAAAACACGCTTTTTTGAGGTTTTAAGCTCAGAACGTGAATCTGTGCTTGTTTCTTGCCTGGGATCGGCTTCAGATCGTTGTGCAATGCATATATGGTATCAGTTTATCCAATGTGCATGGATGGCCTTTGGGAAGTGAATATAAGCTTCTGAAGTGAAAATATGCACTTTTTAAAAAACTTTCTTTTTTTTAGTCTACTTGTTAAAAATTTTCATGCTGTGTGTTACACAGTGGGAAAGTGACAAACATGAGTGAATTGTCACTACATGACTTAATTGGAGTGAATTTGCTGCTATCTCTGTCAGGAAGCGAGCTAGAGCGCTGAAACTGTGCCTATACGCACTTTCATCAAAACACGCTTTATTGAGATTTTAAGCTCAGAATATGAATCTGTGCGTGCTACTTGCCTGGGTACTGCTTCAGATCGTTGTGCAATGCATATATGGTATCAGTTTGTCCAATGTGCATGGATGGCCTTTGGGAAGTGAATATGAGCTTCTGAAGTGAAAATATGCACTTTTTAAAAAACTTTCTTTTTTTTAGTTCTGCTTGTTAAAAATTTTCATACTGTGTGAAACACAGTGGGAAAGTGACAAACATGAGTGAATTGTCACTATATGACTGAATTGGAGTGAATTTGCTGCTATCTCTGTCAGGAAGCGAGCTGGAGCGCTGAAACTGTGCCTATACACACTTTTATCAAAACACGCTTTTTTGAGGTTTTAAGCTCAGAACGTGAATCTGTGCTTGTTTCTTGCCTGGGATCGGCTTCAGATCGTTGTGCAATGCATATATGGTATCAGTTTATCCAATGTGCATGGATGGCCTTTGGGAAGTGAATATAAGCTTCTGAAGTGAAAATATGCACTTTTTAAAAAACTTTCTTTTTTTTAGTTCTGCTTGTTAAAAATTTTCATGCTGTGTGTTACACAGTGGGAAAGTGACAAACATGAGTGAATTGTCACTACATGACTTAATTGGAGTGAATTTGCTGCTATCTCTGTCAGGAAGCGAGCTAGAGCGCTGAAACTGTGCCTATACGCACTTTCATCAAAACACGCTTTATTGAGATTTTAAGCTCAGAATATGAATCTGTGCGTGCTACTTGCCTGGGTACTGCTTCAGATCGTTGTGCAATGCATATATGGTATCAGTTTGTCCAATGTGCATGGATGGCCTTTGGGAAGTGAATATGAGCTTCTGAAGTGAAAATATGCACTTTTTAAAAAACTTTCTTTTTTTTAGTTCTGCTTGTTAAAAATTTTCATACTGTGTGAAACACAGTGGGAAAGTGACAAACATAAGTGAATTGTCACTATATGACTGAATTGGAGTGAATTTGCTGCTATCTCTGTCAGGAAGCGAGCTGGAGCGCTGAAACTGTGCCTATACACACTTTTATCAAAACACGCTTTTTTGAGGTTTTAAGCTCAGAACGTGAATCTGTGCTTGTTTCTTGCCTGGGAACTGCTTCAGATCGTTTTGCAATGCATATATGTTATCAGTTTATCCAATGTGCATGGATGGCCTTTGGGAAGTGAATATGAGCTTCTGAAGTGAAAATATGCACTTTTTAAAAAACTTTCTTTTTTTTAGTTCTGCTTGTTAAAAATTTTCATACTGTGTGAAACACAGTGGGAAAGTGACAAACATGAGTGAATTGTCACTATATGACTGAATTGGAGTGAATTTGCTGCTATCTCTGTCAGGAAGCGAGCTGGAGCGCTGAAACTGTGCCTATACGCACTTTTATCAAAACACGCTTTTTTGAGGTTTTAAGCTCAGAACGTGAATCTGTGCTTGTTTCTTGCCTGGGATCGGCTTCAGATCGTTGTGCAATGCATATATGGTATCAGTTTATCCAATGTGCATGGATGGCCTTTGGGAAGTGAATATAAGCTTCTGAAGTGAAAATATGCACTTTTTAAAAAACTTTCTTTTTTTTAGTTCTGCTTGTTAAAAATTTTCATGCTGTGTGTTACACAGTGGGAAAGTGACAAACATGAGTGAATTGTCACTACATGACTTAATTGGAGTGAATTTGCTGCTATCTCTGTCAGGAAGCGAGCTAGAGCGCTGAAACTGTGCCTATACGCACTTTCATCAAAACACGCTTTATTGAGATTTTAAGCTCAGAATATGAATCTGTGCGTGCTACTTGCCTGGGTACTGCTTCAGATCGTTGTGCAATGCATATATGGTATCAGTTTGTCCAATGTGCATGGATGGCCTTTGGGAAGTGAATATGAGCTTCTGAAGTGAAAATATGCACTTTTTAAAAAACTTTCTTTTTTTTAGTTCTGCTTGTTAAAAATTTTCATACTGTGTGAATCAAGTGGGAAAGTGACAAACATGAGTGAATTGTCACTATATGACTGAATTGGAGTGAATTTGCTGCTATCTCTGTCAGGAAGCGAGCTGGAGCGCTGAAACTGTGCCTATACACACTTTTATCAAAACACGCTTTTTTGAAGTTTTAAGCTCAGAACGTGAATCTGTGCTTGTTTCTTGCCTGGGATCGGCTTCAGATCGTTGTGCAATGCATATATGGTATCAGTTTATCCAATGTGCATGGATGGCCTTTGGGAAGTGAATATAAGCTTCTGAAGTGAAAATATGCACTCTTTAAAAAACTTTCTTTTTTTTAGTCTGCTTGTTAAAAATTTTCATGCTGTGTGTTACACAGTGGGAAAGTGACAAACATGAGTGAATTGTCACTACATGACTTAATTGGAGTGAATTTGCTGCTATCTCTGTCAGGAAGCGAGCTAGAGCGCTGAAACTGTGCCTATACGCACTTTCATCAAAACACGCTTTATTGAGATTTTAAGCTCAGAATATGAATCTGTGCGTGCTACTTGCCTGGGTACTGCTTCAGATCGTTGTGCAATGCATATATGGTATCAGTTTGTCCAATGTGCATGGATGGCCTTTGGGAAGTGAATATGAGCTTCTGAAGTGAAAATATGCACTTTTTAAAAAACTTTCTTTTTTTTAGTTCTGCTTGTTAAAAATTTTCATACTGTGTGAAACACAGTGGGAAAGTGACAAACATAAGTGAATTGTCACTATATGACTGAATTGGAGTGAATTTGCTGCTATCTCTGTCAGGAAGCGAGCTGGAGCGCTGAAACTGTGCCTATACACACTTTTATCAAAACACGCTTTTTTGAGGTTTTAAGCTCAGAACGTGAATCTGTGCTTGTTTCTTGCCTGGGAACTGCTTCAGATCGTTTTGCAATGCATATATGTTATCAGTTTATCCAATGTGCATGGATGGCCTTTGGGAAGTGAATATGAGCTTCTGAAGTGAAAATATGCACTTTTTAAAAAACTTTCTTTTTTTTAGTTCTGCTTGTTAAAAATTTTCATACTGTGTGAAACACAGTGGGAAAGTGACAAACATGAGTGAATTGTCACTATATGACTGAATTGGAGTGAATTTGCTGCTATCTCTGTCAGGAAGCGAGCTGGAGCGCTGAAACTGTGCCTATACGCACTTTTATCAAAACACGCTTTTTTGAGGTTTTAAGCTCAGAACGTGAATCTGTGCTTGTTTCTTGCCTGGGATCGGCTTCAGATCGTTGTGCAATGCATATATGGTATCAGTTTATCCAATGTGCATGGATGGCCTTTGGGAAGTGAATATAAGCTTCTGAAGTGAAAATATGCACTTTTTAAAAAACTTTCTTTTTTTTAGTTCTGCTTGTTAAAAATTTTCATGCTGTGTGTTACACAGTGGGAAAGTGACAAACATGAGTGAATTGTCACTACATGACTTAATTGGAGTGAATTTGCTGCTATCTCTGTCAGGAAGCGAGCTAGAGCGCTGAAACTGTGCCTATACGCACTTTCATCAAAACACGCTTTATTGAGATTTTAAGCTCAGAATATGAATCTGTGCGTGCTACTTGCCTGGGTACTGCTTCAGATCGTTGTGCAATGCATATATGGTATCAGTTTGTCCAATGTGCATGGATGGCCTTTGGGAAGTGAATATGAGCTTCTGAAGTGAAAATATGCACTTTTTAAAAAACTTTCTTTTTTTTAGTTCTGCTTGTTAAAAATTTTCATACTGTGTGAAACACAGTGGGAAAGTGACAAACATGAGTGAATTGTCACTATATGACTGAATAGGAGTGAATTTGCTGCTATCTCTGTCAGGAAGCGAGCTGGAGCGCTGAAACTGTGCCTATACGCACTTTTATCAAAACACGCTTTTTTGAGGTTTTAAGCTCAGAACGTGAATCTGTGCTTGTTTCTTGCCTGGGATCGGCTTCAGATCGTTGTGCAATGCATATATGGTATCAGTTTATCCAATGTGCATGGATGGCCTTTGGGAAGTGAATATAAGCTTCTGAAGTGAAAATATGCACTTTTTAAAAAACTTTCTTTTTTTTAGTTCTGCTTGTTAAAAATTTTCATGCTGTGTGTTACACAGTGGGAAAGTGACAAACATGAGTGAATTGTCACTACATGACTTAATTGGAGTGAATTTGCTGCTATCTCTGTCAGGAAGCGAGCTAGAGCGCTGAAACTGTGCCTATACGCACTTTCATCAAAACACGCTTTATTGAGATTTTAAGCTCAGAATATGAATCTGTGCGTGCTACTTGCCTGGGTACTGCTTCAGATCGTTGTGCAATGCATATATGGTATCAGTTTGTCCAATGTGCATGGATGGCCTTTGGGAAGTGAATATGAGCTTCTGAAGTGAAAATATGCACTTTTTAAAAAACTTTCTTTTTTTTAGTTCTGCTTGTTAAAAATTTTCATACTGTGTGAAACAAGTGGGAAAGTGACAAACATGAGTGAATTGTCACTATATGACTGAATTGGAGTGAATTTGCTGCTATCTCTGTCAGGAAGCGAGCTGGAGCGCTGAAACTGTGCCTATACACACTTTTATCAAAACACGCTTTTTTGAGGTTTTAAGCTCAGAACGTGAATCTGTGCTTGTTTCTTGCCTGGGATCGGCTTCAGATCGTTGTGCAATGCATATATGGTATCAGTTTATCCAATGTGCATGGATGGCCTTTGGGAAGTGAATATAAGCTTCTGAAGTGAAAATATGCACTTTTTAAAAAACTTTCTTTTTTTTAGTTCTGCTTGTTAAAAATTTTCATGCTGTGTGTTACACAGTGGGAAAGTGACAAACATGAGTGAATTGTCACTACATGACTTAATTGGAGTGAATTTGCTGCTATCTCTGTCAGGAAGCGAGCTAGAGCGCTGAAACTGTGCCTATACGCACTTTCATCAAAACACGCTTTATTGAGATTTTAAGCTCAGAATATGAATCTGTGCGTGCTACTTGCCTGGGTACTGCTTCAGATCGTTGTGCAATGCATATATGGTATCAGTTTGTCCAATGTGCATGGATGGCCTTTGGGAAGTGAATATGAGCTTCTGAAGTGAAAATATGCACTTTTTAAAAAACTTTCTTTTTTTTAGTTCTGCTTGTTAAAAATTTTCATACTGATGGAAACAAGTGGGAAAGTGACAAACATGAGTGAATTGTCACTATATGACTGAATTGGAGTGAATTTGCTGCTATCTCTGTCAGGAAGCGAGCTGGAGCGCTGAAACTGTGCCTATACACACTTTTATCAAAACACGCTTTTTTGAGGTTTTAAGCTCAGAACGTGAATCTGTGCTTGTTTCTTGCCTGGGATCGGCTTCAGATCGTTGTGCAATGCATATATGGTATCAGTTTATCCAATGTGCATGGATGGCCTTTGGGAAGTGAATATAAGCTTCTGAAGTGAAAATATGCACTTTTTAAAAAACTTTCTTTTTTTTAGTCTACTTGTTAAAAATTTTCATGCTGTGTGTTACACAGTGGGAAAGTGACAAACATGAGTGAATTGTCACTACATGACTTAATTGGAGTGAATTTGCTGCTATCTCTGTCAGGAAGCGAGCTAGAGCGCTGAAACTGTGCCTATACGCACTTTCATCAAAACACGCTTTATTGAGATTTTAAGCTCAGAATATGAATCTGTGCGTGCTACTTGCCTGGGTACTGCTTCAGATCGTTGTGCAATGCATATATGGAATCAGTTTGTCCAATGTGCATGGATGGCCTTTGGGAAGTGAATATGAGCTTCTGAAGTGAAAATATGCACTTTTTCAAAAACTTTCTTTTTTTTAGTTCTGCTTGTTAAAAATTTTCATACTGTGTGAAACACAGTGGGAAAGTGACAAACATGAGTGAATTGTCACTATATGACTGAATTGGAGTGAATTTGCTGCTATCTCTGTCAGGAAGAAAGCTGGAGCGCTGAAACTGTGCCTATACGCACTTTTATCAAAACACGCTTTTTTGAGGTTTTAAGCTCAGAACGTGAATCTGTGCTTGTTTCTTGCCTGGGATCGGCTTCAGATCGTTGTGCAATGCATATATGGTATCAGTTTATCCAATGTGCATGGATGGCCTTTGGGAAGTGAATATAAGCTTCTGAAGTGAAAATATGCACTTTTTAAAAAACTTTCTTTTTTTTAGTTCTGCTTGTTAAAAATTTTCATACTGTGTGAAACAGACAAACATAAGTGAATTGTCACTATATGACTGAATAGGAGTGAATTTGCTGCTATCTCTGTCAGGAAGCGAGCTGGAGCGCTGAAACTGTGCCTATACGCACTTTTATCAAAACACGCTTTTTTGAGGTTTTAAGCTCAGAACGTGAATCTGTGCTTGTTTCTTGCCTGGGATCGGCTTCAGATCGTTGTGCAATGCATATATGGTATCAGTTTATCCAATGTGCATGGATGGCCTTTGGGAAGTGAATATAAGCTTCTGAAGTGAAAATATGCACTTTTTAAAAAACTTTCTTTTTTTTAGTTCTGCTTGTTAAAAATTTTCATGCTGTGTGTTACACAGTGGGAAAGTGACAAACATGAGTGAATTGTCACTACATGACTTAATTGGAGTGAATTTGCTGCTATCTCTGTCAGGAAGCGAGCTAGAGCGCTGAAACTGTGCCTATACGCACTTTCATCAAAACACGCTTTATTGAGATTTTAAGCTCAGAATATGAATCTGTGCGTGCTACTTGCCTGGGTACTGCTTCAGATCGTTGTGCAATGCATATATGGTATCAGTTTGTCCAATGTGCATGGATGGCCTTTGGGAAGTGAATATGAGCTTCTGAAGTGAAAATATGCACTTTTTAAAAAACTTTCTTTTTTTTAGTTCTGCTTGTTAAAAATTTTCATACTGTGTGAAACAAGTGGGAAAGTGACAAACATGAGTGAATTGTCACTATACGACTGAATTGGAGTGAATTTGCTGCTATCTCTGTCAGGAAGCGAGCTGGAGCGCTGAAACTGTGCCTATACACACTTTTATCAAAACACGCTTTTTTGAGGTTTTAAGCTCAGAACGTGAATCTGTGCTTGTTTCTTGCCTGGGATCGGCTTCAGATCGTTGTGCAATGCATATATGGTATCAGTTTATCCAATGTGCATGGATGGCCTTTGGGAAGTGAATATAAGCTTCTGAAGTGAAAATATGCACTTTTTAAAAAACTTTCTTTTTTTTAGTTCTGCTTGTTAAAAATTTTCATGCTGTGTGTTACACAGTGGGAAAGTGACAAACATGAGTGAATTGTCACTACATGACTTAATTGGAGTGAATTTGCTGCTATCTCTGTCAGGAAGCGAGCTAGAGCGCTGAAACTGTGCCTATACGCACTTTCATCAAAACACGCTTTATTGAGATTTTAAGCTCAGAATATGAATCTGTGCGTGCTACTTGCCTGGGTACTGCTTCAGATCGTTGTGCAATGCATATATGGTATCAGTTTGTCCAATGTGCATGGATGGCCTTTGGGAAGTGAATATGAGCTTCTGAAGTGAAAATATGCACTTTTTAAAAAACTTTCTTTTTTTTAGTTCTGCTTGTTAAAAATTTTCATATTGTGTGAAACAAGTGGGAAAGTGACAAACATGAGTGAATTGTCACTATATGACTGAATTGGAGTGAATTTGCTGCTATCTCTGTCAGGAAGCGAGCTGGAGCGCTGAAACTGTGCCTATACACACTTTTATCAAAACACGCTTTTTTGAGGTTTTAAGCTCAGAACGTGAATCTGTGCTTGTTTCTTGCCTGGGATCGGCTTCAGATCGTTGTGCAATGCATATATGGTATCAGTTTATCCAATGTGCATGGATGGCCTTTGGGAAGTGAATATAAGCTTCTGAAGTGAAAATATGCACTTTTTAAAAAACTTTCTTTTTTTTAGTCTACTTGTTAAAAATTTTCATGCTGTGTGTTACACAGTGGGAAAGTGACAAACATGAGTGAATTGTCACTACATGACTTAATTGGAGTGAATTTGCTGCTATCTCTGTCAGGAAGCGAGCTAGAGCGCTGAAACTGTGCCTATACGCACTTTCATCAAAACACGCTTTATTGAGATTTTAAGCTCAGAATATGAATCTGTGCGTGCTACTTGCCTGGGTACTGCTTCAGATCGTTGTGCAATGCATATATGGAATCAGTTTGTCCAATGTGCATGGATGGCCTTTGGGAAGTGAATATGAGCTTCTGAAGTGAAAATATGCACTTTTTCAAAAACTTTCTTTTTTTTAGTTCTGCTTGTTAAAAATTTTCATACTGTGTGAAACACAGTGGGAAAGTGACAAACATGAGTGAATTGTCACTATATGACTGAATTGGAGTGAATTTGCTGCTATCTCTGTCAGGAAGAAAGCTGGAGCGCTGAAACTGTGCCTATACGCACTTTTATCAAAACACGCTTTTTTGAGGTTTTAAGCTCAGAACGTGAATCTGTGCTTGTTTCTTGCCTGGGATCGGCTTCAGATCGTTGTGCAATGCATATATGGTATCAGTTTATCCAATGTGCATGGATGGCCTTTGGGAAGTGAATATAAGCTTCTGAAGTGAAAATATGCACTTTTTAAAAAACTTTCTTTTTTTTAGTTCTGCTTGTTAAAAATTTTCATGCTGTGTGTTACACAGTGGGAAAGTGACAAACATGAGTGAATTGTCACTACATGACTTAATTGGAGTGAATTTGCTGCTATCTCTGTCAGGAAGCGAGCTAGAGCGCTGAAACTGTGCCTATACGCACTTTCATCAAAACACGCTTTATTGAGATTTTAAGCTCAGAATATGAATCTGTGCGTGCTACTTGCCTGGGTACTGCTTCAGATCGTTGTGCAATGCATATATGGTATCAGTTTGTCCAATGTGCATGGATGGCCTTTGGGAAGTGAATATGAGCTTCTGAAGTGAAAATATGCACTTTTTAAAAAACTTTCTTTTTTTAGTTCTGCTTGTTAAAAATTTTCATCCTGTGTGAAACACAGTGGGAAAGTGACAAACATGACTAAATTGTCACTATATGACTGAATTCGAGTGAATTTGCTGCTATCTCTGTCAGGGAGCGAGCTGGAGCGCTGAAACTGTGCCTATACGCACTTTTATCAAAACACGCTTTTTTGAGGTTTTAAGCTCAGAACGTGAATCTGTGCTTGTTTCTTGCCTGGGATCGGCTTCAGATCGTTGTGCAATGCATATATGGTATCAGTTTATCCAATGTGCATGGATGGCCTTTGGGAAGTGAATATGAGCTTCTGAAGTGAAAATATGCACTTTTTAAAAAACTTTCTTTTTTTTAGTTCTGCTTGTTAAAAATTTTCATGCTGTGTGTTACACAGTGGGAAAGTGACAAACATGAGTGAATTGTCACTATATGACTGAATTGGAGTGAATTTGCTGCTATCTCTGTCAGGAAGCGAGCTGGAGCGCTGAAACTGTGCCTATACACACTTTTATCAAAACACGCTTTTTTGAAGTTTTAAGCTCAGAACGTGAATCTGTGCTTGTTTCTTGCCTGGGATCGGCTTCAGATCGTTGTGCAATGCATATATGGTATCAGTTTATCCAATGTGCATGGATGGCCTTTGGGAAGTGAATATAAGCTTCTGAAGTGAAAATATGCACTCTTTAAAAAACTTTCTTTTTTTTAGTCTGCTTGTTAAAAATTTTCATGCTGTGTGTTACACAGTGGGAAAGTGACAAACATGAGTGAATTGTCACTACATGACTTAATTGGAGTGAATTTGCTGCTATCTCTGTCAGGAAGCGAGCTAGAGCGCTGAAACTGTGCCTATACGCACTTTCATCAAAACACGCTTTATTGAGATTTTAAGCTCAGAATATGAATCTGTGCGTGCTACTTGCCTGGGTACTGCTTCAGATCGTTGTGCAATGCATATATGGTATCAGTTTGTCCAATGTGCATGGATGGCCTTTGGGAAGTGAATATGAGCTTCTGAAGTGAAAATATGCACTTTTTAAAAAACTTTCTTTTTTTTAGTTCTGCTTGTTAAAAATTTTCATACTGTGTGAAACACAGTGGGAAAGTGACAAACATAAGTGAATTGTCACTATATGACTGAATTGGAGTGAATTTGCTGCTATCTCTGTCAGGAAGCGAGCTGGAGCGCTGAAACTGTGCCTATACACACTTTTATCAAAACACGCTTTTTTGAGGTTTTAAGCTCAGAACGTGAATCTGTGCTTGTTTCTTGCCTGGGAACTGCTTCAGATCGTTTTGCAATGCATATATGTTATCAGTTTATCCAATGTGCATGGATGGCCTTTGGGAAGTGAATATGAGCTTCTGAACTGAAAATATGCACTTTTTAAAAAACTTTCTTTTTTTTAGTTCTGCTTGTTAAAAATTTTCATACTGTGTGAAACACAGTGGGAAAGTGACAAACATGAGTGAATTGTCACTATATGACTGAATTGGAGTGAATTTGCTGCTATCTCTGTCAGGAAGCGAGCTGGAGCGCTGAAACTGTGCCTATACGCACTTTTATCAAAACACGCTTTTTTGAGGTTTTAAGCTCAGAACGTGAATCTGTGCTTGTTTCTTGCCTGGGATCGGCTTCAGATCGTTGTGCAATGCATATATGGTATCAGTTTATCCAATGTGCATGGATGGCCTTTGGGAAGTGAATATAAGCTTCTGAAGTGAAAATATGCACTTTTTAAAAAACTTTCTTTTTTTTAGTTCTGCTTGTTAAAAATTTTCATGCTGTGTGTTACACAGTGGGAAAGTGACAAACATGAGTGAATTGTCACTACATGACTTAATTGGAGTGAATTTGCTGCTATCTCTGTCAGGAAGCGAGCTAGAGCGCTGAAACTGTGCCTATACGCACTTTCATCAAAACACGCTTTATTGAGATTTTAAGCTCAGAATATGAATCTGTGCGTGCTACTTGCCTGGGTACTGCTTCAGATCGTTGTGCAATGCATATATGGTATCAGTTTGTCCAATGTGCATGGATGGCCTTTGGGAAGTGAATATGAGCTTCTGAAGTGAAAATATGCACTTTTTAAAAAACTTTCTTTTTTTTAGTTCTGCTTGTTAAAAATTTTCATACTGTGTGAAACACAGTGGGAAAGTGACAAACATGAGTGAATTGTCACTATATGACTGAATAGGAGTGAATTTGCTGCTATCTCTGTCAGGAAGCGAGCTGGAGCGCTGAAACTGTGCCTATACGCACTTTTATCAAAACACGCTTTTTTGAGGTTTTAAGCTCAGAACGTGAATCTGTGCTTGTTTCTTGCCTGGGATCGGCTTCAGATCGTTGTGCAATGCATATATGGTATCAGTTTATCCAATGTGCATGGATGGCCTTTGGGAAGTGAATATAAGCTTCTGAAGTGAAAATATGCACTTTTTAAAAAACTTTCTTTTTTTTAGTTCTGCTTGTTAAAAATTTTCATGCTGTGTGTTACACAGTGGGAAAGTGACAAACATGAGTGAATTGTCACTACATGACTTAATTGGAGTGAATTTGCTGCTATCTCTGTCAGGAAGCGAGCTAGAGCGCTGAAACTGTGCCTATACGCACTTTCATCAAAACACGCTTTATTGAGATTTTAAGCTCAGAATATGAATCTGTGCGTGCTACTTGCCTGGGTACTGCTTCAGATCGTTGTGCAATGCATATATGGTATCAGTTTGTCCAATGTGCATGGATGGCCTTTGGGAAGTGAATATGAGCTTCTGAAGTGAAAATATGCACTTTTTAAAAAACTTTCTTTTTTTTAGTTCTGCTTGTTAAAAATTTTCATACTGTGTGAAACAAGTGGGAAAGTGACAAACATGAGTGAATTGTCACTATATGACTGAATTGGAGTGAATTTGCTGCTATCTCTGTCAGGAAGCGAGCTGGAGCGCTGAAACTGTGCCTATACACACTTTTATCAAAACACGCTTTTTTGAGGTTTTAAGCTCAGAACGTGAATCTGTGCTTGTTTCTTGCCTGGGATCGGCTTCAGATCGTTGTGCAATGCATATATGGTATCAGTTTATCCAATGTGCATGGATGGCCTTTGGGAAGTGAATATAAGCTTCTGAAGTGAAAATATGCACTTTTTAAAAAACTTTCTTTTTTTTAGTTCTGCTTGTTAAAAATTTTCATGCTGTGTGTTACACAGTGGGAAAGTGACAAACATGAGTGAATTGTCACTACATGACTTAATTGGAGTGAATTTGCTGCTATCTCTGTCAGGAAGCGAGCTAGAGCGCTGAAACTGTGCCTATACGCACTTTCATCAAAACACGCTTTATTGAGATTTTAAGCTCTGAATATGAATCTGTGCGTGCTACTTGCCTGGGTACTGCTTCAGATCGTTGTGCAATGCATATATGGTATCAGTTTGTCCAATGTGCATGGATGGCCTTTGGGAAGTGAATATGAGCTTCTGAAGTGAAAATATGCACTTTTTAAAAAACTTTCTTTTTTTTAGTTCTGCTTGTTAAAAATTTTCATACTGTGTGAAACAAGTGGGAAAGTGACAAACATGAGTGAATTGTCACTATATGACTGAATTGGAGTGAATTTGCTGCTATCTCTGTCAGGAAGCGAGCTGGAGCGCTGAAACTGTGCCTATACACACTTTTATCAAAACACGCTTTTTTGAGGTTTTAAGCTCAGAACGTGAATCTGTGCTTGTTTCTTGCCTGGGATCGGCTTCAGATCGTTGTGCAATGCATATATGGTATCAGTTTATCCAATGTGCATGGATGGCCTTTGGGAAGTGAATATAAGCTTCTGAAGTGAAAATATGCACTTTTTAAAAAACTTTCTTTTTTTTAGTCTACTTGTTAAAAATTTTCATGCTGTGTGTTACACAGTGGGAAAGTGACAAACATGAGTGAATTGTCACTACATGACTTAATTGGAGTGAATTTGCTGCTATCTCTGTCAGGAAGCGAGCTAGAGCGCTGAAACTGTGCCTATACGCACTTTCATCAAAACACGCTTTATTGAGATTTTAAGCTCAGAATATGAATCTGTGCGTGCTACTTGCCTGGGTACTGCTTCAGATCGTTGTGCAATGCATATATGGAATCAGTTTGTCCAATGTGCATGGATGGCCTTTGGGAAGTGAATATGAGCTTCTGAAGTGAAAATATGCACTTTTTCAAAAACTTTCTTTTTTTTAGTTCTGCTTGTTAAAAATTTTCATACTGTGTGAAACACAGTGGGAAAGTGACAAACATGAGTGAATTGTCACTATATGACTGAATTGGAGTGAATTTGCTGCTATCTCTGTCAGGAAGAAAGCTGGAGCGCTGAAACTGTGCCTATACGCACTTTTATCAAAACACGCTTTTTTGAGGTTTTAAGCTCAGAACGTGAATCTGTGCTTGTTTCTTGCCTGGGATCGGCTTCAGATCGTTGTGCAATGCATATATGGTATCAGTTTATCCAATGTGCATGGATGGCCTTTGGGAAGTGAATATAAGCTTCTGAAGTGAAAATATGCACTTTTTAAAAAACTTTCTTTTTTTTAGTTCTGCTTGTTAAAAATTTTCATGCTGTGTGTTACACAGTGGGAAAGTGACAAACATGAGTGAATTGTCACTACATGACTTAATTGGAGTGAATTTGCTGCTATCTCTGTCAGGAAGCGAGCTAGAGCGCTGAAACTGTGCCTATACGCACTTTCATCAAAACACGCTTTATTGAGATTTTAAGCTCAGAATATGAATCTGTGCGTGCTACTTGCCTGGGTACTGCTTCAGATCGTTGTGCAATGCATATATGGTATCAGTTTGTCCAATGTGCATGGATGGCCTTTGGGAAGTGAATATGAGCTTCTGAAGTGAAAATATGCACTTTTTAAAAAACTTTCTTTTTTTAGTTCTGCTTGTTAAAAATTTTCATCCTGTGTGAAACACAGTGGGAAAGTGACAAACATGACTAAATTGTCACTATATGACTGAATTCGAGTGAATTTGCTGCTATCTCTGTCAGGGAGCGAGCTGGAGCGCTGAAACTGTGCCTATACGCACTTTTATCAAAACACGCTTTTTTGAGGTTTTAAGCTCAGAACGTGAATCTGTGCTTGTTTCTTGCCTGGGATCGGCTTCAGATCGTTGTGCAATGCATATATGGTATCAGTTTATCCAATGTGCATGGATGGCCTTTGGGAAGTGAATATAAGCTTCTGAAGTGAAAATATGCACTTTTTAAAAAACTTTCTTTTTTTTAGTTCTGCTTGTTAAAAATTTTCATGCTGTGTGTTACACAGTGGGAAAGTGACAAACATGAGTGAATTGTCACTACATGACTTAATTGGAGTGAATTTGCTGCTATCTCTGTCAGGAAGCGAGCTAGAGCGCTGAAACTGTGCCTATACGCACTTTCATCAAAACACGCTTTATTGAGATTTTAAGCTCAGAATATGAATCTGTGCGTGCTACTTGCCTGGGTACTGCTTCAGATCGTTGTGCAATGCATATATGGTATCAGTTTGTCCAATGTGCATGGATGGCCTTTGGGAAGTGAATATGAGCTTCTGAAGTGAAAATATGCACTTTTTAAAAAACTTTCTTTTTTTTAGTTCTGCTTGTTAAAAATTTTCATATTGTGTGAAACACAGTGGGAAAGTGACAAACATAAGTGAATTGTCACTATATGACTGAATTGGAGTGAATTTGCTGCTATCTCTGTCAGGAAGCGAGCTGGAGCGCTGAAACTGTGCCTATACACACTTTTATCAAAACACGCTTTTTTGAGGTTTTAAGCTCAGAACGTGAATCTGTGCTTGTTTCTTGCCTGGGAACTGCTTCAGATCGTTTTGCAATGCATATATGTTATCAGTTTATCCAATGTGCATGGATGGCCTTTGGGAAGTGAATATGAGCTTCTGAAGTGAAAATATGCACTTTTTAAAAAACTTTCTTTTTTTTAGTTCTGCTTGTTAAAAATTTTCATACTGTGTGAAACACAGTGGGAAAGTGACAAACATGAGTGAATTGTCACTATATGACTGAATTGGAGTGAATTTGCTGCTATCTCTGTCAGGAAGCGAGCTGGAGCGCTGAAACTGTGCCTATACGCACTTTTATCAAAACACGCTTTTTTGAGGTTTTAAGCTCAGAACGTGAATCTGTGCTTGTTTCTTGCCTGGGATCGGCTTCAGATCGTTGTGCAATGCATATATGGTATCAGTTTATCCAATGTGCATGGATGGCCATTGGGAAGTGAATATAAGCTTCTGAAGTGAAAATATGCACTTTTTAAAAAACTTTCTTTTTTTTAGTTCTGCTTGTTAAAAATTTTCATGCTGTGTGTTACACAGTGGGAAAGTGACAAACATGAGTGAATTGTCACTACATGACTTAATTGGAGTGAATTTGCTGCTATCTCTGTCAGGAAGCGAGCTAGAGCGCTGAAACTGTGCCTATACGCACTTTCATCAAAACACGCTTTATTGAGATTTTAAGCTCAGAATATGAATCTGTGCGTGCTACTTGCCTGGGTACTGCTTCAGATCGTTGTGCAATGCATATATGGTATCAGTTTGTCCAATGTGCATGGATGGCCTTTGGGAAGTGAATATGAGCTTCTGAAGTGAAAATATGCACTTTTTAAAAAACTTTCTTTTTTTTAGTTCTGCTTGTTAAAAATTTTCATACTGTGTGAAACAAGTGGGAAAGTGACAAACATGAGTGAATTGTCACTATATGACTGAATTGGAGTGAATTTGCTGCTATCTCTGTCAGGAAGCGAGCTGGAGCGCTGAAACTGTGCCTATACACACTTTTATCAAAACACGCTTTTTTGAGGTTTTAAGCTCAGAACGTGAATCTGTGCTTGTTTCTTGCCTGGGATCGGCTTCAGATCGTTGTGCAATGCATATATGGTATCAGTTTATCCAATGTGCATGGATGGCCTTTGGGAAGTGAATATAAGCTTCTGAAGTGAAAATATGCACTTTTTAAAAAACTTTCTTTTTTTTAGTCTGCTTGTTAAAAATTTTCATGCTGTGTGTTACACAGTGGGAAAGTGACAAACATGAGTGAATTGTCACTACATGACTTAATTGGAGTGAATTTGCTGCTATCTCTGTCAGGAAGCGAGCTAGAGCGCTGAAACTGTGCCTATACGCACTTTCATCAAAACACGCTCTATTGAGATTTTAAGCTCAGAATATGAATCTGTGCGTGCTACTTGCCTGGGTACTGCTTCAGATCGTTGTGCAATGCATATATGGTATCAGTTTGTCCAATGTGCATGGATGGCCTTTGGGAAGTGAATATGAGCTTCTGAAGTGAAAATATGCACTTTTTAAAAAACTTTCTTTTTTTTAGTTCTGCTTGTTAAAAATTTTCATACTGTGTGAAACAAGTGGGAAAGTGACAAACATGAGTGAATTGTCACTATATGACTGAATTGGAGTGAATTTGCTGCTATCTCTGTCAGGAAGCGAGCTGGAGCGCTGAAACTGTGCCTATACACACTTTTATCAAAACACGCTTTTTTGAGGTTTTAAGCTCAGAACGTGAATCTGTGCTTGTTTCTTGCCTGGGATCGGCTTCAGATCGTTGTGCAATGCATATATGGTATCAGTTTATCCAATGTGCATGGATGGCCTTTGGGAAGTGAATATAAGCTTCTGAAGTGAAAATATGCACTTTTTAAAAAACTTTCTTTTTTTTAGTTCTGCTTGTTAAAAATTTTCATGCTGTGTGTTACACAGTGGGAAAGTGACAAACATGAGTGAATTGTCACTACATGACTTAATTGGAGTGAATTTGCTGCTATCTCTGTCAGGAAGCGAGCTAGAGCGCTGAAACTGTGCCTATACGCACTTTCATCAAAACACGCTTTATTGAGATTTTAAGCTCTGAATATGAATCTGTGCGTGCTACTTGCCTGGGTACTGCTTCAGATCGTTGTGCAATGCATATATGGTATCAGTTTGTCCAATGTGCATGGATGGCCTTTGGGAAGTGAATATGAGCTTCTGAAGTGAAAATATGCACTTTTTAAAAAACTTTCTTTTTTTTAGTTCTGCTTGTTAAAAATTTTCATACTGTGTGAAACAAGTGGGAAAGTGACAAACATGAGTGAATTGTCACTATATGACTGAATTGGAGTGAATTTGCTGCTATCTCTGTCAGGAAGCGAGCTGGAGCGCTGAAACTGTGCCTATACACACTTTTATCAAAACACGCTTTTTTGAGGTTTTAAGCTCAGAACGTGAATCTGTGCTTGTTTCTTGCCTGGGATCGGCTTCAGATCGTTGTGCAATGCATATATGGTATCAGTTTATCCAATGTGCATGGATGGCCTTTGGGAAGTGAATATAAGCTTCTGAAGTGAAAATATGCACTTTTTAAAAAACTTTCTTTTTTTTAGTCTACTTGTTAAAAATTTTCATGCTGTGTGTTACACAGTGGGAAAGTGACAAACATGAGTGAATTGTCACTACATGACTTAATTGGAGTGAATTTGCTGCTATCTCTGTCAGGAAGCGAGCTAGAGCGCTGAAACTGTGCCTATACGCACTTTCATCAAAACACGCTTTATTGAGATTTTAAGCTCAGAATATGAATCTGTGCGTGCTACTTGCCTGGGTACTGCTTCAGATCGTTGTGCAATGCATATATGGAATCAGTTTGTCCAATGTGCATGGATGGCCTTTGGGAAGTGAATATGAGCTTCTGAAGTGAAAATATGCACTTTTTCAAAAACTTTCTTTTTTTTAGTTCTGCTTGTTAAAAATTTTCATACTGTGTGAAACACAGTGGGAAAGTGACAAACATGAGTGAATTGTCACTATATGACTGAATTGGAGTGAATTTGCTGCTATCTCTGTCAGGAAGAAAGCTGGAGCGCTGAAACTGTGCCTATACGCACTTTTATCAAAACACGCTTTTTTGAGGTTTTAAGCTCAGAACGTGAATCTGTGCTTGTTTCTTGCCTGGGATCGGCTTCAGATCGTTGTGCAATGCATATATGGTATCAGTTTATCCAATGTGCATGGATGGCCTTTGGGAAGTGAATATAAGCTTCTGAAGTGAAAATATGCACTTTTTAAAAAACTTTCTTTTTTTTAGTTCTGCTTGTTAAAAATTTTCATGCTGTGTGTTACACAGTGGGAAAGTGACAAACATGAGTGAATTGTCACTACATGACTTAATTGGAGTGAATTTGCTGCTATCTCTGTCAGGAAGCGAGCTAGAGCGCTGAAACTGTGCCTATACGCACTTTCATCAAAACACGCTTTATTGAGATTTTAAGCTCAGAATATGAATCTGTGCGTGCTACTTGCCTGGGTACTGCTTCAGATCGTTGTGCAATGCATATATGGTATCAGTTTGTCCAATGTGCATGGATGGCCTTTGGGAAGTGAATATGAGCTTCTGAAGTGAAAATATGCACTTTTTAAAAAACTTTCTTTTTTTAGTTCTGCTTGTTAAAAATTTTCATCCTGTGTGAAACACAGTGGGAAAGTGACAAACATGACTAAATTGTCACTATATGACTGAATTCGAGTGAATTTGCTGCTATCTCTGTCAGGGAGCGAGCTGGAGCGCTGAAACTGTGCCTATACGCACTTTTATCAAAACACGCTTTTTTGAGGTTTTAAGCTCAGAACGTGAATCTGTGCTTGTTTCTTGCCTGGGATCGGCTTCAGATCGTTGTGCAATGCATATATGGTATCAGTTTATCCAATGTGCATGGATGGCCTTTGGGAAGTGAATATAAGCTTCTGAAGTGAAAATATGCACTTTTTAAAAAACTTTCTTTTTTTTAGTTCTGCTTGTTAAAAATTTTCATGCTGTGTGTTACACAGTGGGAAAGTGACAAACATGAGTGAATTGTCACTACATGACTTAATTGGAGTGAATTTGCTGCTATCTCTGTCAGGAAGCGAGCTAGAGCGCTGAAACTGTGCCTATACGCACTTTCATCAAAACACGCTTTATTGAGATTTTAAGCTCAGAATATGAATCTGTGCGTGCTACTTGCCTGGGTACTGCTTCAGATCGTTGTGCAATGCATATATGGTATCAGTTTGTCCAATGTGCATGGATGGCCTTTGGGAAGTGAATATGAGCTTCTGAAGTGAAAATATGCACTTTTTAAAAAACTTTCTTTTTTTTAGTTCTGCTTGTTAAAAATTTTCATATTGTGTGAAACACAGTGGGAAAGTGACAAACATAAGTGAATTGTCACTATATGACTGAATTGGAGTGAATTTGCTGCTATCTCTGTCAGGAAGCGAGCTGGAGCGCTGAAACTGTGCCTATACACACTTTTATCAAAACACGCTTTTTTGAGGTTTTAAGCTCAGAACGTGAATCTGTGCTTGTTTCTTGCCTGGGAACTGCTTCAGATCGTTTTGCAATGCATATATGTTATCAGTTTATCCAATGTGCATGGATGGCCTTTGGGAAGTGAATATGAGCTTCTGAAGTGAAAATATGCACTTTTTAAAAAACTTTCTTTTTTTTAGTTCTGCTTGTTAAAAATTTTCATACTGTGTGAAACACAGTGGGAAAGTGACAAACATGAGTGAATTGTCACTATATGACTGAATTGGAGTGAATTTGCTGCTATCTCTGTCAGGAAGCGAGCTGGAGCGCTGAAACTGTGCCTATACGCACTTTTATCAAAACACGCTTTTTTGAGGTTTTAAGCTCAGAACGTGAATCTGTGCTTGTTTCTTGCCTGGGATCGGCTTCAGATCGTTGTGCAATGCATATATGGTATCAGTTTATCCAATGTGCATGGATGGCCATTGGGAAGTGAATATAAGCTTCTGAAGTGAAAATATGCACTTTTTAAAAAACTTTCTTTTTTTTAGTTCTGCTTGTTAAAAATTTTCATGCTGTGTGTTACACAGTGGGAAAGTGACAAACATGAGTGAATTGTCACTACATGACTTAATTGGAGTGAATTTGCTGCTATCTCTGTCAGGAAGCGAGCTAGAGCGCTGAAACTGTGCCTATACGCACTTTCATCAAAACACGCTTTATTGAGATTTTAAGCTCAGAATATGAATCTGTGCGTGCTACTTGCCTGGGTACTGCTTCAGATCGTTGTGCAATGCATATATGGTATCAGTTTGTCCAATGTGCATGGATGGCCTTTGGGAAGTGAATATGAGCTTCTGAAGTGAAAATATGCACTTTTTAAAAAACTTTCTTTTTTTTAGTTCTGCTTGTTAAAAATTTTCATACTGTGTGAAACAAGTGGGAAAGTGACAAACATGAGTGAATTGTCACTATATGACTGAATTGGAGTGAATTTGCTGCTATCTCTGTCAGGAAGCGAGCTGGAGCGCTGAAACTGTGCCTATACACACTTTTATCAAAACACGCTTTTTTGAGGTTTTAAGCTCAGAACGTGAATCTGTGCTTGTTTCTTGCCTGGGATCGGCTTCAGATCGTTGTGCAATGCATATATGGTATCAGTTTATCCAATGTGCATGGATGGCCTTTGGGAAGTGAATATAAGCTTCTGAAGTGAAAATATGCACTTTTTAAAAAACTTTCTTTTTTTTAGTCTGCTTGTTAAAAATTTTCATGCTGTGTGTTACACAGTGGGAAAGTGACAAACATGAGTGAATTGTCACTACATGACTTAATTGGAGTGAATTTGCTGCTATCTCTGTCAGGAAGCGAGCTAGAGCGCTGAAACTGTGCCTATACGCACTTTCATCAAAACACGCTCTATTGAGATTTTAAGCTCAGAATATGAATCTGTGCGTGCTACTTGCCTGGGTACTGCTTCAGATCGTTGTGCAATGCATATATGGTATCAGTTTGTCCAATGTGCATGGATGGCCTTTGGGAAGTGAATATGAGCTTCTGAAGTGAAAATATGCACTTTTTAAAAAACTTTCTTTTTTTTAGTTCTGCTTGTTAAAAATTTTCATACTGTGTGAAACACAGTGGGAAAGTGACAAACATGAGTGAATTGTCACTATATGACTGAATTGGAGTGAATTTGCTGCTATCTCTGTCAGGAAGCGAGCTGGAGCGCTGAAACTGTGCCTATACACACTTTTATCAAAACACGCTTTTTTGAGGTTTTAAGCTCAGAACGTGAATCTGTGCTTGTTTCTTGCCTGGGAACTGCTTCAGATCGTTTTGCAATGCATATATGTTATCAGTTTATCCAATGTGCATGGATGGCCTTTGGGAAGTGAATATGAGCTTCTGAAGTGAAAATATGCACTTTTTAAAAAACTTTCTTTTTTTTAGTTCTGCTTGTTAAAATTTTTCATACTGTGTGAAACACAGTGGGAAAGTGACAAACATGAGTGAATTGTCACTACATGACTTAATTGGAGTGAATTTGCTGCTATCTCTGTCAGGAAGCGAGCTAGAGCGCTGAAACTGTGCCTATACGCACTTTCATCAAAACACGCTTTATTGAGATTTTAAGCTCAGAATATGAATCTGTGCGTGCTACTTGCCTGGGTACTGCTTCAGATCGTTGTGCAATGCATATATGGTATCAGTTTGTCCAATGTGCATGGATGGCCTTTGGGAAGTGAATATGAGCTTCTGAAGTGAAAATATGCACTTTTTAAAAAACTTTCTTTTTTTAGTTCTGCTTGTTAAAAATTTTCATCCTGTGTGAAACACAGTGGGAAAGTGACAAACATGACTAAATTGTCACTATATGACTGAATTCGAGTGAATTTGCTGCTATCTCTGTCAGGGAGCGAGCTGGAGCGCTGAAACTGTGCCTATACGCACTTTTATCAAAACACGCTTTTTTGAGGTTTTAAGCTCAGAACGTGAATCTGTGCTTGTTTCTTGCCTGGGATCGGCTTCAGATCGTTGTGCAATGCATATATGGTATCAGTTTATCCAATGTGCATGGATGGCCTTTGGGAAGTGAATATAAGCTTCTGAAGTGAAAATATGCACTTTTTAAAAAACTTTCTTTTTTTTAGTTCTGCTTGTTAAAAATTTTCATGCTGTGTGTTACACAGTGGGAAAGTGACAAACATGAGTGAATTGTCACTACATGACTGAATTGGAGTGAATTTGCTGCTATCTCTGTCAGGAAGCGAGCTGGAGCGCTGAAACTGTGCCTATACGCACTTTTATCAAAACACGCTTTTTTGAGGTTTTAAGCTCAGAACGTGAATCTGTGCTTGTTTCTTGCCTGGGATCGGCTTCAGATCGTTGTGCAATGCATATATGGTATCAGTTTATCCAATGTGCATGGATGGCCATTGGGAAGTGAATATAAGCTTCTGAAGTGAAAATATGCACTTTTTAAAAAACTTTCTTTTTTTTAGTTCTGCTTGTTAAAAATTTTCATGCTGTGTGTTACACAGTGGGAAAGTGACAAACATGAGTGAATTGTCACTACATGACTTAATTGGAGTGAATTTGCTGCTATCTCTGTCAGGAAGCGAGCTAGAGCGCTGAAACTGTGCCTATACGCACTTTCATCAAAACACGCTTTATTGAGATTTTAAGCTCAGAATATGAATCTGTGCGTGCTACTTGCCTGGGTACTGCTTCAGATCGTTGTGCAATGCATATATGGTATCAGTTTGTCCAATGTGCATGGATGGCCTTTGGGAAGTGAATATGAGCTTCTGAAGTGAAAATATGCACTTTTTAAAAAACTTTCTTTTTTTTAGTTCTGCTTGTTAAAAATTTTCATACTGTGTGAAACACAGTGGGAAAGTGACAAACATGAGTGAATTGTCACTATATGACTGAATTGGAGTGAATTTGCCGCTATCTCTGTCAGGAAGCGAGCTGGAGCGCTGAAACTGTGCCTATACGCACTTTTATCAAAACACGCTTTTTTGAGGTTTTAAGCTCAGAACGTGAATCTGTGCTTGTTTCTTGCCTGGGAACTGCTTCAGATCGTTTTGCAATGCATATATGTTATCAGTTTATCCAATGTGCATGGATGGCCTTTGGGAAGTGAATATGAGCTTCTGAAGTGAAAATATGCACTTTTTAAAAAACTTTCTTTTTTTTAGTTCTGCTTGTTAAAAATTTTCATACTGTGTGAAACACAGTGGGAAAGTGACAAACATGAGTGAATTGTCACTATATGACTGAATTGGAGTGAATTTGCTGCTATCTCTGTCAGGAAGCGAGCTGGAGCGCTGAAACTGTGCCTATACGCACTTTTATCAAAACACGCTTTTTTGAGGTTTTAAGCTCAGAACGTGAATCTGTGCTTGTTTCTTGCCTGGGATCGGCTTCAGATCGTTGTGCAATGCATATATGGTATCAGTTTATCCAATGTGCATGGATGGCCTTTGGGAAGTGAATATAAGCTTCTGAAGTGAAAATATGCACTTTTTAAAAAACTTTCTTTTTTTTAGTTCTGCTTGTTAAAAATTTTCATGCTGTGTGTTACACAGTGGGAAAGTGACAAACATGAGTGAATTGTCACTACATGACAATTGGAGTGAATTTGCTGCTATCTCTGTCAGGAAGCGAGCTAGAGCGCTGAAACTGTGCCTATACGCACTTTCATCAAAACACGCTTTATTGAGATTTTAAGCTCAGAATATGAATCTGTGCGTGCTACTTGCCTGGGTACTGCTTCAGATCGTTGTGCAATGCATATATGGTATCAGTTTGTCCAATGTGCATGGATGGCCTTTGGGAAGTGAATATGAGCTTCTGAAGTGAAAATATGCACTTTTTAAAAAACTTTCTTTTTTTTAGTTCTGCTTGTTAAAAATTTTCATACTGTGTGAAACACAGTGGGAAAGTGACAAACATGAGTGAATTGTCACTATATGACTGAATTGGAGTGAATTTGCTGCTATCTCTGTCAGGAAGCGAGCTGGAGCGCTGAAACTGTGCCTATACGCACTTTTATCAAAACACGCTTTTTTGAGGTTTTAAGCTCAGAACGTGAATCTGTGCTTGTTTCTTGCCTGGGAACTGCTTCAGATCGTTTTGCAATGCATATATGTTATCAGTTTATCCAATGTGCATGGATGGCCTTTGGGAAGTGAATATGAGCTTCTGAAGTGAAAATATGCACTTTTTAAAAAACTTTCTTTTTTTTAGTTCTGCTTGTTAAAAATTTTCATACTGTGTGAAACACAGTGGGAAAGTGACAAACATGAGTGAATTGTCACTATATGACTGAATTGGAGTGAATTTGCTGCTATCTCTGTCAGGAAGCGAGCTGGAGCGCTGAAACTGTGCCTATACGCACTTTTATCAAAACACGCTTTTTTGAGGTTTTAAGCTCAGAACGTGAATCTGTGCTTGTTTCTTGCCTGGGATCGGCTTCAGATCGTTGTGCAATGCATATATGGTATCAGTTTATCCAATGTGCATGGATGGCCTTTGGGAAGTGAATATAAGCTTCTGAAGTGAAAATATGCACTTTTTAAAAAACTTTCTTTTTTTTAGTTCTGCTTGTTAAAAATTTTCATGCTGTGTGTTACACAGTGGGAAAGTGACAAACATGAGTGAATTGTCACTACATGACTTAATTGGAGTGAATTTGCTGCTATCTCTGTCAGGAAGCGAGCTAGAGCGCTGAAACTGTGCCTATACGCACTTTCATCAAAACACGCTTTATTGAGATTTTAAGCTCAGAATATGAATCTGTGCGTGCTACTTGCCTGGGTACTGCTTCAGATCGTTGTGCAATGCATATATGGTATCAGTTTGTCCAATGTGCATGGATGGCCTTTGGGAAGTGAATATGAGCTTCTGAAGTGAAAATATGCACTTTTTAAAAAACTTTCTTTTTTTTAGTTCTGCTTGTTAAAAATTTTCATACTGTGTGAAACAAGTGGGAAAGTGACAAACATGAGTGAATTGTCACTATATGACTGAATTGGAGTGAATTTGCTGCTATCTCTGTCAGGAAGCGAGCTGGAGCGCTGAAACTGTGCCTATACACACTTTTATCAAAACACGCTTTTTTGAGGTTTTAAGCTCAGAACGTGAATCTGTGCTTGTTTCTTGCCTGGGATCGGCTTCAGATCGTTGTGCAATGCATATATGGTATCAGTTTATCCAATGTGCATGGATGGCCTTTGGGAAGTGAATATAAGCTTCTGAAGTGAAAATATGCACTTTTTAAAAAACTTTCTTTTTTTTAGTCTGCTTGTTAAAAATTTTCATGCTGTGTGTTACACAGTGGGAAAGTGACAAACATGAGTGAATTGTCACTACATGACTTAATTGGAGTGAATTTGCTGCTATCTCTGTCAGGAAGCGAGCTAGAGCGCTGAAACTGTGCCTATACGCACTTTCATCAAAACACGCTCTATTGAGATTTTAAGCTCAGAATATGAATCTGTGCGTGCTACTTGCCTGGGTACTGCTTCAGATCGTTGTGCAATGCATATATGGTATCAGTTTGTCCAATGTGCATGGATGGCCTTTGGGAAGTGAATATGAGCTTCTGAAGTGAAAATATGCACTTTTTCAAAAACTTTCTTTTTTTTAGTTCTGCTTGTTAAAAATTTTCATACTGTGTGAAACACAGTGGGAAAGTGACAAACATGAGTGAATTGTCACTATATGACTGAATTGGAGTGAATTTGCTGCTATCTGTCAGGAAGCGAGCTGGAGCGCTGAAACTGTGCCTATACACACTTTTATCAAAACACGCTTTTTTGAGGTTTTAAGCTCAGAACGTGAATCTGTGCTTGTTTCTTGCCTGGGAACTGCTTCAGAACGTTTTGCAATGCATATATGTTATCAGTTTATCCAATGTGCATGGATGGCCTTTGGGAAGTGAATATGAGCTTCTGAAGTGAAAATATGCACTTTTTAAAAAACTTTCTTTTTTTTAGTTCTGCTTGTTAAAAATTTTCATACTGTGTGAAACACAGTGGGAAAGTGACAAACATGAGTGAATTGTCACTATATGACTGAATTGGAGTGAATTTGCTGCTATCTCTGTCAGGAAGCGAGCTGGAGCGCTGAAACTGTGCCTATACACACTTTTATCAAAACACGCTTTTTTGAGGTTTTAAGCTCAGAACGTGAATCTGTGCTTGTTTCTTGCCTGGGATCGGCTTCAGATCGTTGTGCAATGCATATATGGTATCAGTTTATCCAATGTGCATGGATGGCCTTTGGGAAGTGAATATAAGCTTCTGAAGTGAAAATATGCACTTTTTAAAAAACTTTCTTTTTTTTAGTTCTGCTTGTTAAAAATTTTCATGCTGTGTGTTACACAGTGGGAAAGTGACAAACATGAGTGAATTGTCACTACATGACTTAATTGGAGTGAATTTGCTGCTATCTCTGTCAGGAAGCGAGCTAGAGCGCTGAAACTGTGCCTATACGCACTTTCATCAAAACACGCTTTATTGAGATTTTAAGCTCAGAATATGAATCTGTGCGTGCTACTTGCCTGGGTACTGCTTCAGATCGTTGTGCAATGCATATATGGTATCAGTTTATCCAATGTGCATGGATGGCCTTTGGGAAGTGAATATGAGCTTCTGAAGTGAAAATATGCACTTTTTAAAAAACTTTCTTTTTTTTAGTTCTGCTTGTTAAAAATTTTCATACTGTGTGAAACACAGTGGGAAAGTGACAAACATGAGTGAATTGTCACTATATGACTGAATTGGAGTGAATTTGCTGCTATCTCTGTCAGGAAGCGAGCTGGAGCGCTGAAACTGTGCCTATACGCACTTTTATCAAAACACGCTTTTTTGAGGTTTTATGCTCAGAACGTGAATCTGTGCTTGTTTCTTGCCTGGGATCGGCTTCAGATCGTTGTGCAATGCATATATGGTATCAGTTTATCCAATGTGCATGGATGGCCTTTGGGAAGTGAATATAAGCTTCTGAAGTGAAAATATGCACTTTTTAAAAAACTTTCTTTTTTTTAGTTCTGCTTGTTAAAAATTTTCATGCTGTGTGTTACACAGTGGGAAAGTGACAAACATGAGTGAATTGTCACTACATGACTTAATTGGAGTGAAATTGCTGCTATCTCTGTCAGGAAGCGAGCTAGAGCGCTGAAACTGTGCCTATACGCACTTTCATCAAAACACGCTTTATTGAGATTTTAAGCTCAGAATATGAATCTGTGCGTGCTACTTGCCTGGGTACTGCTTCAGATCGTTGTGCAATGCATATATGGTATCAGTTTGTCCAATGTGCATGGATGGCCTTTGGGAAGTGAATATGAGCTTCTGAAGTGAAAATATGCACTTTTTAAAAAACTTTCTTTTTTTTAGTTCTGCTTGTTAAAAATTTTCATACTGTGTGAAACAAGTGGGAAAGTGACAAACATGAGTGAATTGTCACTATATGACTGAATTGGAGTGAATTTGCTGCTATCTCTGTCAGGAAGCGAGCTGGAGCGCTGAAACTGTGCCTATACACACTTTTATCAAAACACGCTTTTTTGAGGTTTTAAGCTCAGAACGTGAATCTGTGCTTGTTTCTTGCCTGGGATCGGCTTCAGATCGTTGTGCAATGCATATATGGTATCAGTTTATCCAATGTGCATGGATGGCCTTTGGGAAGTGAATATAAGCTTCTGAAGTGAAAATATGCACTTTTTAAAAAACTTTCTTTTTTTTAGTCTGCTTGTTAAAAATTTTCATGCTGTGTGTTACACAGTGGGAAAGTGACAAACATGAGTGAATTGTCACTACATGACTTAATTGGAGTGAATTTGCTGCTATCTCTGTCAGGAAGCGAGCTAGAGCGCTGAAACTGTGCCTATACGCACTTTCATCAAAACACGCTCTATTGAGATTTTAAGCTCAGAATATGAATCTGTGCGTGCTACTTGCCTGGGTACTGCTTCAGATCGTTGTGCAATGCATATATGGTATCAGTTTGTCCAATGTGCATGGATGGCCTTTGGGAAGTGAATATGAGCTTCTGAAGTGAAAATATGCACTTTTTCAAAAACTTTCTTTTTTTTAGTTCTGCTTGTTAAAAATTTTCATACTGTGTGAAACACAGTGGGAAAGTGACAAACATGAGTGAATTGTCACTATATGACTGAATTGGAGTGAATTTGCTGCTATCTCTGTCAGGAAGCGAGCTGGAGCGCTGAAACTGTGCCTATACACACTTTTATCAAAACACGCTTTTTTGAGGTTTTAAGCTCAGAACGTGAATCTGTGCTTGTTTCTTGCCTGGGAACTGCTTCAGATCGTTTTGCAATGCATATATGTTATCAGTTTATCCAATGTGCATGGATGGCCTTTGGGAAGTGAATATGAGCTTCTGAAGTGAAAATATGCACTTTTTAAAAAACTTTCTTTTTTTTAGTTCTGCTTGTTAAAAATTTTCATACTGTGTGAAACACAGTGGGAAAGTGACAAACATGAGTGAATTGTCACTATATGACTGAATTGGAGTGAATTTGCTGCTATCTCTGTCAGGAAGCGAGCTGGAGCGCTGAAACTGTGCCTATACACACTTTTATCAAAACACGCTTTTTTGAGGTTTTAAGCTCAGAACGTGAATCTGTGCTTGTTTCTTGCCTGGGATCAGCTTCAGATCGTTGTGCAATGCATATATGGTATCAGTTTATCCAATGTGCATGGATGGCCTTTGGGAAGTGAATATAAGCTTCTGAAGTGAAAATATGCACTTTTTAAAAAACTTTCTTTTTTTTAGTTCTGCTTGTTAAAAATTTTCATGCTGTGTGTTACACAGTGGGAAAGTGACAAACATGAGTGAATTGTCACTACATGACTTAATTGGAGTGAATTTGCTGCTATCTCTGTCAGGAAGCGAGCTAGAGCGCTGAAACTGTGCCTATACGCACTTTCATCAAAACACGCTTTATTGAGATTTTAAGCTCAGAATATGAATCTGTGCGTGCTACTTGCCTGGGTACTGCTTCAGATCGTTGTGCAATGCATATATGGTATCAGTTTGTCCAATGTGCATGGATGGCCTTTGGGAAGTGAATATGAGCTTCTGAAGTGAAAATATGCACTTTTTAAAAAACTTTCTTTTTTTTAGTTCTGCTTGTTAAAAATTTTCATACTGTGTGAAACACAGTGGGAAAGTGACAAACATAAGTGAATTGTCACTATATGACTGAATTGGAGTGAATTTGCTGCTATCTCTGTCAGGAAGCGAGCTGGAGCGCTGAAACTGTGCCTATACACACTTTTATCAAAACACGCTTTTTTGAGGTTTTAAGCTCAGAACGTGAATCTGTGCTTGTTTCTTGCCTGGGAACTGCTTCAGATCGTTTTGCAATGCATATATGTTATCAGTTTATCCAATGTGCATGGATGGCCTTTGGGAAGTGAATATGAGCTTCTGAAGTGAAAATATGCACTTTTTAAAAAACTTTCTTTTTTTTAGTTCTGCTTGTTAAAAATTTTCATACTGTGTGAAACACAGTGGGAAAGTGACAAACATGAGTGAATTGTCACTATATGACTGAATTGGAGTGAATTTGCTGCTATCTCTGTCAGGAAGCGAGCTGGAGCGCTGAAACTGTGCCTATACGCACTTTTATCAAAACACGCTTTTTTGAGGTTTTAAGCTCAGAACGTGAATCTGTGCTTGTTTCTTGCCTGGGATCGGCTTCAGATCGTTGTGCAATGCATATATGGTATCAGTTTATCCAATGTGCATGGATGGCCTTTGGGAAGTGAATATAAGCTTCTGAAGTGAAAATATGCACTTTTTAAAAAACTTTCTTTTTTTTAGTTCTGCTTGTTAAAAATTTTCATGCTGTGTGTTACACAGTGGGAAAGTGACAAACATGAGTGAATTGTCACTACATGACTTAATTGGAGTGAATTTGCTGCTATCTCTGTCAGGAAGCGAGCTAGAGCGCTGAAACTGTGCCTATACGCACTTTCATCAAAACACGCTTTATTGAGATTTTAAGCTCAGAATATGAATCTGTGCGTGCTACTTGCCTGGGTACTGCTTCAGATCGTTGTGCAATGCATATATGGTATCAGTTTGTCCAATGTGCATGGATGGCCTTTGGGAAGTGAATATGAGCTTCTGAAGTGAAAATATGCACTTTTTAAAAAACTTTCTTTTTTTTAGTTCTGCTTGTTAAAAATTTTCATACTGTGTGAAACACAGTGGGAAAGTGACAAACATGAGTGAATTGTCACTATATGACTGAATTGGAGTGAATTTGCTGCTATCTCTGTCAGGAAGCGAGCTGGAGCGCTGAAACTGTGCCTATACGCACTTTTATCAAAACACGCTTTTTTGAGGTTTTAAGCTCAGAACGTGAATCTGTGCTTGTTTCTTGCCTGGGAACTGCTTCAGATCGTTTTGCAATGCATATATGTTATCAGTTTATCCAATGTGCATGGATGGCCTTTGGGAAGTGAATATGAGCTTCTGAAGTGAAAATATGCACTTTTTAAAAAACTTTCTTTTTTTTAGTTCTGCTTGTTAAAAATTTTCATACTGTGTGAAACACAGTGGGAAAGTGACAAACATGAGTGAATTGTCACTATATGACTGAATTGGAGTGAATTTGCTGCTATCTCTGTCAGGAAGCGAGCTGGAGCGCTGAAACTGTGCCTATACGCACTTTTATCAAAACACGCTTTTTTGAGGTTTTAAGCTCAGAACGTGAATCTGTGCTTGTTTCTTGCCTGGGATCGGCTTCAGATCGTTGTGCAATGCATATATGGTATCAGTTTATCCAATGTGCATGGATGGCCTTTGGGAAGTGAATATAAGCTTCTGAAGTGAAAATATGCACTTTTTAAAAAACTTTCTTTTTTTTAGTTCTGCTTGTTAAAAATTTTCATGCTGTGTGTTACACAGTGGGAAAGTGACAAACATGAGTGAATTGTCACTACATGACTTAATTGGAGTGAATTTGCTGCTATCTCTGTCAGGAAGCGAGCTAGAGCGCTGAAACTGTGCCTATACGCACTTTCATCAAAACACGCTTTATTGAGATTTTAAGCTCAGAATATGAATCTGTGCGTGCTACTTGCCTGGGTACTGCTTCAGATCGTTGTGCAATGCATATATGGTATTAGTTTGTCCAATGTGCATGGATGGCCTTTGGGAAGTGAATATGAGCTTCTGAAGTGAAAATATGCACTTTTTAAAAAACTTTCTTTTTTTTAGTTCTGCTTGTTAAAAATTTTCATACTGTGTGAAACAAGTGGGAAAGTGACAAACATGAGTGAATTGTCACTATATGACTGAATTGGAGTGAATTTGCTGCTATCTCTGTCAGGAAGCGAGCTGGAGCGCTGAAACTGTGCCTATACACACTTTTATCAAAACACGCTTTTTTGAGGTTTTAAGCTCAGAACGTGAATCTGTGCTTGTTTCTTGCCTGGGATCGGCTTCAGATCGTTGTGCAATGCATATATGGTATCAGTTTATCCAATGTGCATGGATGGCCTTTGGGAAGTGAATATAAGCTTCTGAAGTGAAAATATGCACTTTTTAAAAAACTTTCTTTTTTTTAGTCTGCTTGTTAAAAATTTTCATGCTGTGTGTTACACAGTGGGAAAGTGACAAACATGAGTGAATTGTCACTACATGACTTAATTGGAGTGAATTTGCTGCTATCTCTGTCAGGAAGCGAGCTAGAGCGCTGAAACTGTGCCTATACGCACTTTCATCAAAACACGCTCTATTGAGATTTTAAGCTCAGAATATGAATCTGTGCGTGCTACTTGCCTGGGTACTGCTTCAGATCGTTGTGCAATGCATATATGGTATCAGTTTGTCCAATGTGCATGGATGGCCTTTGGGAAGTGAATATGAGCTTCTGAAGTGAAAATATGCACTTTTTCAAAAACTTTCTTTTTTTTAGTTCTGCTTGTTAAAAATTTTCATACTGTGAGAAACACAGTGGGAAAGTGACAAACATGAGTGAATTGTCACTATATGACTGAATTGGAGTGAATTTGCTGCTATCTCTGTCAGGAAGCGAGCTGGAGCGCTGAAACTGTGCCTATACACACTTTTATCAAAACACGCTTTTTTGAGGTTTTAAGCTCAGAACGTGAATCTGTGCTTGTTTCTTGCCTGGGAACTGCTTCAGATCGTTTTGCAATGCATATATGTTATCAGTTTATCCAATGTGCATGGATGGCCTTTGGGAAGTGAATATGAGCTTCTGAAGTGAAAATATGCACTTTTTAAAAAACTTTCTTTTTTTTAGTTCTGCTTGTTAAAAATTTTCATACTGTGTGAAACACAGTGGGAAAGTGACAAACATGAGTGAATTGTCACTATATGACTGAATTGGAGTGAATTTGCTGCTATCTCTGTCAGGAAGCGAGCTGGAGCGCTGAAACTGTGCCTATACACACTTTTATCAAAACACGCTTTTTTGAGGTTTTAAGCTCAGAACGTGAATCTGTGCTTGTTTCTTGCCTGGGATCAGCTTCAGATCGTTGTGCAATGCATATATGGTATCAGTTTATCCAATGTGCATGGATGGCCTTTGGGAAGTGAATATAAGCTTCTGAAGTGAAAATATGCACTTTTTAAAAAACTTTCTTTTTTTTAGTTCTGCTTGTTAAAAATTTTCATGCTGTGTGTTACACAGTGGGAAAGTGACAAACATGAGTGAATTGTCACTACATGACTTAATTGGAGTGAATTTGCTGCTATCTCTGTCAGGAAGCGAGCTAGAGCGCTGAAACTGTGCCTATACGCACTTTCATCAAAACACGCTTTATTGAGATTTTAAGCTCAGAATATGAATCTGTGCGTGCTACTTGCCTGGGTACTGCTTCAGATCGTTGTGCAATGCATATATGGTATCAGTTTGTCCAATGTGCATGGATGGCCTTTGGGAAGTGAATATGAGCTTCTGAAGTGAAAATATGCACTTTTTAAAAAACTTTCTTTTTTTTAGTTCTGCTTGTTAAAAATTTTCATACTGTGTGAAACACAGTGGGAAAGTGACAAACATAAGTGAATTGTCACTATATGACTGAATTGGAGTGAATTTGCTGCTATCTCTGTCAGGAAGCGAGCTGGAGCGCTGAAACTGTGCCTATACACACTTTTATCAAAACACGCTTTTTTGAGGTTTTAAGCTCAGAACGTGAATCTGTGCTTGTTTCTTGCCTGGGAACTGCTTCAGATCGTTTTGCAATGCATATATGTTATCAGTTTATCCAATGTGCATGGATGGCCTTTGGGAAGTGAATATGAGCTTCTGAAGTGAAAATATGCACTTTTTAAAAAACTTTCTTTTTTTTAGTTCTGCTTGTTAAAAATTTTCATACTGTGTGAAACACAGTGGGAAAGTGACAAACATGAGTGAATTGTCACTATATGACTGAATTGGAGTGAATTTGCTGCTATCTCTGTCAGGAAGCGAGCTGGAGCGCTGAAACTGTGCCTATACGCACTTTTATCAAAACACGCTTTTTTGAGGTTTTAAGCTCAGAACGTGAATCTGTGCTTGTTTCTTGCCTGGGATCGGCTTCAGATCGTTGTGCAATGCATATATGGTATCAGTTTATCCAATGTGCATGGATGGCCTTTGGGAAGTGAATATAAGCTTCTGAAGTGAAAATATGCACTTTTTAAAAAACTTTCTTTTTTTTAGTTCTGCTTGTTAAAAATTTTCATGCTGTGTGTTACACAGTGGGAAAGTGACAAACATGAGTGAATTGTCACTACATGACTTAATTGGAGTGAATTTGCTGCTATCTCTGTCAGGAAGCGAGCTAGAGCGCTGAAACTGTGCCTATACGCACTTTCATCAAAACACGCTTTATTGAGATTTTAAGCTCAGAATATGAATCTGTGCGTGCTACTTGCCTGGGTACTGCTTCAGATCGTTGTGCAATGCATATATGGTATCAGTTTGTCCAATGTGCATGGATGGCCTTTGGGAAGTGAATATGAGCTTCTGAAGTGAAAATATGCACTTTTTAAAAAACTTTCTTTTTTTTAGTTCTGCTTGTTAAAAATTTTCATACTGTGTGAAACACAGTGGGAAAGTGACAAACATGAGTGAATTGTCACTATATGACTGAATTGGAGTGAATTTGCTGCTATCTCTGTCAGGAAGCGAGCTGGAGCGCTGAAACTGTGCCTATACGCACTTTTATCAAAACACGCTTTTTTGAGGTTTTAAGCTCAGAACGTGAATCTGTGCTTGTTTCTTGCCTGGGAACTGCTTCAGATCGTTTTGCAATGCATATATGTTATCAGTTTATCCAATGTGCATGGATGGCCTTTGGGAAGTGAATATGAGCTTCTGAAGTGAAAATATGCACTTTTTAAAAAACTTTCTTTTTTTTTAGTTCTGCTTGTTAAAAATTTTCATACTGTGTGAAACACAGTGGGAAAGTGACAAACATGAGTGAATTGTCACTATATGACTGAATTGGAGTGAATTTGCTGCTATCTCTGTCAGGAAGCGAGCTGGAGCGCTGAAACTGTGCCTATACGCACTTTTATCAAAACACGCTTTTTTGAGGTTTTAAGCTCAGAACGTGAATCTGTGCTTGTTTCTTGCCTGGGATCGGCTTCAGATCGTTGTGCAATGCATATATGGTATCAGTTTATCCAATGTGCATGGATGGCCTTTGGGAAGTGAATATAAGCTTCTGAAGTGAAAATATGCACTTTTTAAAAAACTTTCTTTTTTTTAGTTCTGCTTGTTAAAAATTTTCATGCTGTGTGTTACACAGTGGGAAAGTGACAAACATGAGTGAATTGTCACTACATGACTTAATTGGAGTGAATTTGCTGCTATCTCTGTCAGGAAGCGAGCTAGAGCGCTGAAACTGTGCCTATACGCACTTTCATCAAAACACGCTTTATTGAGATTTTAAGCTCAGAATATGAATCTGTGCGTGCTACTTGCCTGGGTACTGCTTCAGATCGTTGTGCAATGCATATATGGTATCAGTTTGTCCAATGTGCATGGATGGCCTTTGGGAAGTGAATATGAGCTTCTGAAGTGAAAATATGCACTTTTTAAAAAACTTTCTTTTTTTTAGTTCTGCTTGTTAAAAATTTTCATACTGTGTGAAACAAGTGGGAAAGTGACAAACATGAGTGAATTGTCACTATATGACTGAATTGGAGTGAATTTGCTGCTATCTCTGTCAGGAAGCGAGCTGGAGCGCTGAAACTGTGCCTATACACACTTTTATCAAAACACGCTTTTTTGAGGTTTTAAGCTCAGAACGTGAATCTGTGCTTGTTTCTTGCCTGGGATCGGCTTCAGATCGTTGTGCAATGCATATATGGTATCAGTTTATCCAATGTGCATGGATGGCCTTTGGGAAGTGAATATAAGCTTCTGAAGTGAAAATATGCACTTTTTAAAAAACTTTCTTTTTTTTAGTCTGCTTGTTAAAAATTTTCATGCTGTGTGTTACACAGTGGGAAAGTGACAAACATGAGTGAATTGTCACTACATGACTTAATTGGAGTGAATTTGCTGCTATCTCTGTCAGGAAGCGAGCTAGAGCGCTGAAACTGTGCCTATACGCACTTTCATCAAAACACGCTCTATTGAGATTTTAAGCTCAGAATATGAATCTGTGCGTGCTACTTGCCTGGGTACTGCTTCAGATCGTTGTGCAATGCATATATGGTATCAGTTTGTCCAATGTGCATGGATGGCCTTTGGGAAGTGAATATGAGCTTCTGAAGTGAAAATATGCACTTTTTCAAAAACTTTCTTTTTTTTAGTTCTGCTTGTTAAAAATTTTCATACTGTGTGAAACACAGTGGGAAAGTGACAAACATGAGTGAATTGTCACTATATGACTGAATTGGAGTGAATTTGCTGCTATCTGTCAGGAAGCGAGCTGGAGCGCTGAAACTGTGCCTATACACACTTTTATCAAAACACGCTTTTTTGAGGTTTTAAGCTCAGAACGTGAATCTGTGCTTGTTTCTTGCCTGGGAACTGCTTCAGATCGTTTTGCAATGCATATATGTTATCAGTTTATCCAATGTGCATGGATGGCCTTTGGGAAGTGAATATGAGCTTCTGAAGTGAAAATATGCACTTTTTAAAAAACTTTCTTTTTTTTAGTTCTGCTTGTTAAAAATTTTCATACTGTGTGAAACACAGTGGGAAAGTGACAAACATGAGTGAATTGTCACTATATGACTGAATTGGAGTGAATTTGCTGCTATCTCTGTCAGGAAGCGAGCTGGAGCGCTGAAACTGTGCCTATACACACTTTTATCAAAACACGCTTTTTTGAGGTTTTAAGCTCAGAACGTGAATCTGTGCTTGTTTCTTGCCTGGGATCGGCTTCAGATCGTTGTGCAATGCATATATGGTATCAGTTTATCCAATGTGCATGGATGGCCTTTGGGAAGTGAATATAAGCTTCTGAAGTGAAAATATGCACTTTTTAAAAAACTTTCTTTTTTTTAGTTCTGCTTGTTAAAAATTTTCATGCTGTGTGTTACACAGTGGGGAAGTGACAAACATGAGTGAATTGTCACTACATGACTTAATTGGAGTGAATTTGCTGCTATCTCTGTCAGGAAGCGAGCTAGAGCGCTGAAACTGTGCCTATACGCACTTTCATCAAAACACGCTTTATTGAGATTTTAAGCTCAGAATATGAATCTGTGCGTGCTACTTGCCTGGGTACTGCTTCAGATCGTTGTGCAATGCATATATGGTATCAGTTTGTCCAATGTGCATGGATGGCCTTTGGGAAGTGAATATGAGCTTCTGAAGTGAAAATATGCACTTTTTAAAAAACTTTCTTTTTTTTAGTTCTGCTTGTTAAAAATTTTCATACTGTGTGAAACACAGTGGGAAAGTGACAAACATGAGTGAATTGTCACTATATGACTGAATTGGAGTGAATTTGCTGCTATCTCTGTCAGGAAGCGAGCTGGAGCGCTGAAACTGTTCCTATACGCACTTTTATCAAAACACGCTTTTTTGAGGTTTTAAGCTCAGAACGTGAATCTGTGCTTGTTTCTTGCCTGGGAACTGCTTCAGATCGTTTTGCAATGCATATATGTTATCAGTTTATCCAATGTGCATGGATGGCCTTTGGGAAGTGAATATGAGCTTCTGAAGTGAAAATATGCACTTTTTAAAAAACTTTCTTTTTTTTAGTTCTGCTTGTTAAAAATTTTCATACTGTGTGAAACACAGTGGGAAAGTGACAAACATGAGTGAATTGTCACTATATGACTGAATTGGAGTGAATTTGCTGCTATCTCTGTCAGGAAGCGAGCTGGAGCGCTGAAACTGTGCCTATACGCACTTTTATCAAAACACGCTTTTTTGAGGTTTTATGCTCAGAACGTGAATCTGTGCTTGTTTCTTGCCTGGGATCGGCTTCAGATCGTTGTGCAATGCATATATGGTATCAGTTTATCCAATGTGCATGGATGGCCTTTGGGAAGTGAATATAAGCTTCTGAAGTGAAAATATGCACTTTTTAAAAAACTTTCTTTTTTTTAGTTCTGCTTGTTAAAAATTTTCATACTGTGTGAAACAAGTGGGAAAGTGACAAACATGAGTGAATTGTCACTATATGACTGAATTGGAGTGAATTTGCTGCTATCTCTGTCAGGAAGCGAGCTGGAGCGCTGAAACTGTGCCTATACACACTTTTATCAAAACACGCTTTTTTGAGGTTTTAAGCTCAGAACGTGAATCTGTGCTTGTTTCTTGCCTGGGATCGGCTTCAGATCGTTGTGCAATGCATATATGGTATCAGTTTATCCAATGTGCATGGATGGCCTTTGGGAAGTGAATATAAGCTTCTGAAGTGAAAATATGCACTTTTTAAAAAACTTTCTTTTTTTTAGTCTGCTTGTTAAAAATTTTCATGCTGTGTGTTACACAGTGGGAAAGTGACAAACATGAGTGAATTGTCACTACATGACTTAATTGGAGTGAATTTGCTGCTATCTCTGTCAGGAAGCGAGCTAGAGCGCTGAAACTGTGCCTATACGCACTTTCATCAAAACACGCTCTATTGAGATTTTAAGCTCAGAATATGAATCTGTGCGTGCTACTTGCCTGGGTACTGCTTCAGATCGTTGTGCAATGCATATATGGTATCAGTTTGTCCAATGTGCATGGATGGCCTTTGGGAAGTGAATATGAGCTTCTGAAGTGAAAATATGCACTTTTTCAAAAACTTTCTTTTTTTTAGTTCTGCTTGTTAAAAATTTTCATACTGTGTGAAACACAGTGGGAAAGTGACAAACATGAGTGAATTGTCACTATATGACTGAATTGGAGTGAATTTGCTCCTATCTCTGTCAGGAAGCGAGCTGGAGCGCTGAAACTGTGCCTATACACACTTTTATCAAAACACGCTTTTTTGAGGTTTTAAGCTCAGAACGTGAATCTGTGCTTGTTTCTTGCCTGGGAACTGCTTCAGATCGTTTTGCAATGCATATATGTTATCAGTTTATCCAATGTGCATGGATGGCCTTTGGGAAGTGAATATGAGCTTCTGAAGTGAAAATATGCACTTTTTAAAAAACTTTCTTTTTTTTAGTTCTGCTTGTTAAAAATTTTCATACTGTGTGAAACACAGTGGGAAAGTGACAAACATGAGTGAATTGTCACTATATGACTGAATTGGAGTGAATTTGCTGCTATCTCTGTCAGGAAGCGAGCTGGAGCGCTGAAACTGTGCCTATACACACTTTTATCAAAACACGCTTTTTTGAGGTTTTAAGCTCAGAACGTGAATCTGTGCTTGTTTCTTGCCTGGGATCAGCTTCAGATCGTTGTGCAATGCATATATGGTATCAGTTTATCCAATGTGCATGGATGGCCTTTGGGAAGTGAATATAAGCTTCTGAAGTGAAAATATGCACTTTTTAAAAAACTTTCTTTTTTTTAGTTCTGCTTGTTAAAAATTTTCATGCTGTGTGTTACACAGTGGGAAAGTGACAAACATGAGTGAATTGTCACTACATGACTTAATTGGAGTGAATTTGCTGCTATCTCTGTCAGGAAGCGAGCTAGAGCGCTGAAACTGTGCCTATACGCACTTTCATCAAAACACGCTTTATTGAGATTTTAAGCTCAGAATATGAATCTGTGCGTGCTACTTGCCTGGGTACTGCTTCAGATCGTTGTGCAATGCATATATGGTATCAGTTTGTCCAATGTGCATGGATGGCCTTTGGGAAGTGAATATGAGCTTCTGAAGTGAAAATATGCACTTTTTCAAAAACTTTCTTTTTTTTAGTTCTGCTTGTTAAAAATTTTCATACTGTGAGAAACACAGTGGGAAAGTGACAAACATGAGTGAATTGTCACTATATGACTGAATTGGAGTGAATTTGCTGCTATCTCTGTCAGGAAGCGAGCTGGAGCGCTGAAACTGTGCCTATACACACTTTTATCAAAACACGCTTTTTTGAGGTTTTAAGCTCAGAACGTGAATCTGTGCTTGTTTCTTGCCTGGGAACTGCTTCAGATCGTTTTGCAATGCATATATGTTATCAGTTTATCCAATGTGCATGGATGGCCTTTGGGAAGTGAATATGAGCTTCTGAAGTGAAAATATGCACTTTTTAAAAAACTTTCTTTTTTTTAGTTCTGCTTGTTAAAAATTTTCATACTGTGTGAAACACAGTGGGAAAGTGACAAACATGAGTGAATTGTCACTATATGACTGAATTGGAGTGAATTTGCTGCTATCTCTGTCAGGAAGCGAGCTGGAGCGCTGAAACTGTGCCTATACACACTTTTATCAAAACACGCTTTTTTGAGGTTTTAAGCTCAGAACGTGAATCTGTGCTTGTTTCTTGCCTGGGATCAGCTTCAGATCGTTGTGCAATGCATATATGGTATCAGTTTATCCAATGTGCATGGATGGCCTTTGGGAAGTGAATATAAGCTTCTGAAGTGAAAATATGCACTTTTTAAAAAACTTTCTTTTTTTTAGTTCTGCTTGTTAAAAATTTTCATGCTGTGTGTTACACAGTGGGAAAGTGACAAACATGAGTGAATTGTCACTACATGACTTAATTGGAGTGAATTTGCTGCTATCTCTGTCAGGAAGCGAGCTAGAGCGCTGAAACTGTGCCTATACGCACTTTCATCAAAACACGCTTTATTGAGATTTTAAGCTCAGAATATGAATCTGTGCGTGCTACTTGCCTGGGTACTGCTTCAGATCGTTGTGCAATGCATATATGGTATCAGTTTGTCCAATGTGCATGGATGGCCTTTGGGAAGTGAATATGAGCTTCTGAAGTGAAAATATGCACTTTTTAAAAAACTTTCTTTTTTTTAGTTCTGCTTGTTAAAAATTTTCATACTGTGTGAAACACAGTGGGAAAGTGACAAACATAAGTGAATTGTCACTATATGACTGAATTGGAGTGAATTTGCTGCTATCTCTGTCAGGAAGCGAGCTGGAGCGCTGAAACTGTGCCTATACACACTTTTATCAAAACACGCTTTTTTGAGGTTTTAAGCTCAGAACGTGAATCTGTGCTTGTTTCTTGCCTGGGAACTGCTTCAGATCGTTTTGCAATGCATATATGTTATCAGTTTATCCAATGTGCATGGATGGCCTTTGGGAAGTGAATATGAGCTTCTGAAGTGAAAATATGCACTTTTTAAAAAACTTTCTTTTTTTTAGTTCTGCTTGTTAAAAATTTTCATACTGTGTGAAACACAGTGGGAAAGTGACAAACATGAGTGAATTGTCACTATATGACTGAATTGGAGTGAATTTGCTGCTATCTCTGTCAGGAAGCGAGCTGGAGCGCTGAAACTGTGCCTATACGCACTTTTATCAAAACACGCTTTTTTGAGGTTTTAAGCTCAGAACGTGAATCTGTGCTTGTTTCTTGCCTGGGATCGGCTTCAGATCGTTGTGCAATGCATATATGGTATCAGTTTATCCAATGTGCATGGATGGCCTTTGGGAAGTGAATATAAGCTTCTGAAGTGAAAATATGCACTTTTTAAAAAACTTTCTTTTTTTTAGTTCTGCTTGTTAAAAATTTTCATGCTGTGTGTTACACAGTGGGAAAGTGACAAACATGAGTGAATTGTCACTACATGACTTAATTGGAGTGAATTTGCTGCTATCTCTGTCAGGAAGCGAGCTAGAGCGCTGAAACTGTGCCTATACGCACTTTCATCAAAACACGCTTTATTGAGATTTTAAGCTCAGAATATGAATCTGTGCGTGCTACTTGCCTGGGTACTGCTTCAGATCGTTGTGCAATGCATATATGGTATCAGTTTGTCCAATGTGCATGGATGGCCTTTGGGAAGTGAATATGAGCTTCTGAAGTGAAAATATGCACTTTTTAAAAAACTTTCTTTTTTTTAGTTCTGCTTGTTAAAAATTTTCATACTGTGTGAAACACAGTGGGAAAGTGACAAACATGAGTGAATTGTCACTATATGACTGAATTGGAGTGAATTTGCTGCTATCTCTGTCAGGAAGCGAGCTGGAGCGCTGAAACTGTGCCTATACGCACTTTTATCAAAACACGCTTTTTTGAGGTTTTAAGCTCAGAACGTGAATCTGTGCTTGTTTCTTGCCTGGGAACTGCTTCAGATCGTTTTGCAATGCATATATGTTATCAGTTTATCCAATGTGCATGGATGGCCTTTGGGAAGTGAATATGAGCTTCTGAAGTGAAAATATGCACTTTTTAAAAAACTTTCTTTTTTTTTAGTTCTGCTTGTTAAAAATTTTCATACTGTGTGAAACACAGTGGGAAAGTGACAAACATGAGTGAATTGTCACTATATGACTGAATTGGAGTGAATTTGCTGCTATCTCTGTCAGGAAGCGAGCTGGAGCGCTGAAACTGTGCCTATACGCACTTTTATCAAAACACGCTTTTTTGAGGTTTTAAGCTCAGAACGTGAATCTGTGCTTGTTTCTTGCCTGGGATCGGCTTCAGATCGTTGTGCAATGCATATATGGTATCAGTTTATCCAATGTGCATGGATGGCCTTTGGGAAGTGAATATAAGCTTCTGAAGTGAAAATATGCACTTTTTAAAAAACTTTCTTTTTTTTAGTTCTGCTTGTTAAAAATTTTCATGCTGTGTGTTACACAGTGGGAAAGTGACAAACATGAGTGAATTGTCACTACATGACTTAATTGGAGTGAATTTGCTGCTATCTCTGTCAGGAAGCGAGCTAGAGCGCTGAAACTGTGCCTATACGCACTTTCATCAAAACACGCTTTATTGAGATTTTAAGCTCAGAATATGAATCTGTGCGTGCTACTTGCCTGGGTACTGCTTCAGATCGTTGTGCAATGCATATATGGTATCAGTTTGTCCAATGTGCATGGATGGCCTTTGGGAAGTGAATATGAGCTTCTGAAGTGAAAATATGCACTTTTTAAAAAACTTTCTTTTTTTTAGTTCTGCTTGTTAAAAATTTTCATACTGTGTGAAACAAGTGGGAAAGTGACAAACATGAGTGAATTGTCACTATATGACTGAATTGGAGTGAATTTGCTGCTATCTCTGTCAGGAAGCGAGCTGGAGCGCTGAAACTGTGCCTATACACACTTTTATCAAAACACGCTTTTTTGAGGTTTTAAGCTCAGAACGTGAATCTGTGCTTGTTTCTTGCCTGGGATCGGCTTCAGATCGTTGTGCAATGCATATATGGTATCAGTTTATCCAATGTGCATGGATGGCCTTTGGGAAGTGAATATAAGCTTCTGAAGTGAAAATATGCACTTTTTAAAAAACTTTCTTTTTTTTAGTCTGCTTGTTAAAAATTTTCATGCTGTGTGTTACACAGTGGGAAAGTGACAAACATGAGTGAATTGTCACTACATGACTTAATTGGAGTGAATTTGCTGCTATCTCTGTCAGGAAGCGAGCTAGAGCGCTGAAACTGTGCCTATACGCACTTTCATCAAAACACGCTCTATTGAGATTTTAAGCTCAGAATATGAATCTGTGCGTGCTACTTGCCTGGGTACTGCTTCAGATCGTTGTGCAATGCATATATGGTATCAGTTTGTCCAATGTGCATGGATGGCCTTTGGGAAGTGAATATGAGCTTCTGAAGTGAAAATATGCACTTTTTCAAAAACTTTCTTTTTTTTAGTTCTGCTTGTTAAAAATTTTCATACTGTGTGAAACACAGTGGGAAAGTGACAAACATGAGTGAATTGTCACTATATGACTGAATTGGAGTGAATTTGCTGCTATCTGTCAGGAAGCGAGCTGGAGCGCTGAAACTGTGCCTATACACACTTTTATCAAAACACGCTTTTTTGAGGTTTTAAGCTCAGAACGTGAATCTGTGCTTGTTTCTTGCCTGGGAACTGCTTCAGATCGTTTTGCAATGCATATATGTTATCAGTTTATCCAATGTGCATGGATGGCCTTTGGGAAGTGAATATGAGCTTCTGAAGTGAAAATATGCACTTTTTAAAAAACTTTCTTTTTTTTAGTTCTGCTTGTTAAAAATTTTCATACTGTGTGAAACACAGTGGGAAAGTGACAAACATGAGTGAATTGTCACTATATGACTGAATTGGAGTGAATTTGCTGCTATCTCTGTCAGGAAGCGAGCTGGAGCGCTGAAACTGTGCCTATACACACTTTTATCAAAACACGCTTTTTTGAGGTTTTAAGCTCAGAACGTGAATCTGTGCTTGTTTCTTGCCTGGGATCGGCTTCAGATCGTTGTGCAATGCATATATGGTATCAGTTTATCCAATGTGCATGGATGGCCTTTGGGAAGTGAATATAAGCTTCTGAAGTGAAAATATGCACTTTTTAAAAAACTTTCTTTTTTTTAGTTCTGCTTGTTAAAAATTTTCATGCTGTGTGTTACACAGTGGGAAAGTGACAAACATGAGTGAATTGTCACTACATGACTTAATTGGAGTGAATTTGCTGCTATCTCTGTCAGGAAGCGAGCTAGAGCGCTGAAACTGTGCCTATACGCACTTTCATCAAAACACGCTTTATTGAGATTTTAAGCTCAGAATATGAATCTGTGCGTGCTACTTGCCTGGGTACTGCTTCAGATCGTTGTGCAATGCATATATGGTATCAGTTTGTCCAATGTGCATGGATGGCCTTTGGGAAGTGAATATGAGCTTCTGAAGTGAAAATATGCACTTTTTAAAAAACTTTCTTTTTTTTAGTTCTGCTTGTTAAAAATTTTCATACTGTGTGAAACACAGTGGGAAAGTGACAAACATGAGTGAATTGTCACTATATGACTGAATTGGAGTGAATTTGCTGCTATCTCTGTCAGGAAGCGAGCTGGAGCGCTGAAACTGTTCCTATACGCACTTTTATCAAAACACGCTTTTTTGAGGTTTTAAGCTCAGAACGTGAATCTGTGCTTGTTTCTTGCCTGGGAACTGCTTCAGATCGTTTTGCAATGCATATATGTTATCAGTTTATCCAATGTGCATGGATGGCCTTTGGGAAGTGAATATGAGCTTCTGAAGTGAAAATATGCACTTTTTAAAAAACTTTCTTTTTTTTAGTTCTGCTTGTTAAAAATTTTCATACTGTGTGAAACACAGTGGGAAAGTGACAAACATGAGTGAATTGTCACTATATGACTGAATTGGAGTGAATTTGCTGCTATCTCTGTCAGGAAGCGAGCTGGAGCGCTGAAACTGTGCCTATACGCACTTTTATCAAAACACGCTTTTTTGAGGTTTTATGCTCAGAACGTGAATCTGTGCTTGTTTCTTGCCTGGGATCGGCTTCAGATCGTTGTGCAATGCATATATGGTATCAGTTTATCCAATGTGCATGGATGGCCTTTGGGAAGTGAATATAAGCTTCTGAAGTGAAAATATGCACTTTTTAAAAAACTTTCTTTTTTTTAGTTCTGCTTGTTAAAAATTTTCATACTGTGTGAAACAAGTGGGAAAGTGACAAACATGAGTGAATTGTCACTATATGACTGAATTGGAGTGAATTTGCTGCTATCTCTGTCAGGAAGCGAGCTGGAGCGCTGAAACTGTGCCTATACACACTTTTATCAAAACACGCTTTTTTGAGGTTTTAAGCTCAGAACGTGAATCTGTGCTTGTTTCTTGCCTGGGATCGGCTTCAGATCGTTGTGCAATGCATATATGGTATCAGTTTATCCAATGTGCATGGATGGCCTTTGGGAAGTGAATATAAGCTTCTGAAGTGAAAATATGCACTTTTTAAAAAACTTTCTTTTTTTTAGTCTGCTTGTTAAAAATTTTCATGCTGTGTGTTACACAGTGGGAAAGTGACAAACATGAGTGAATTGTCACTACATGACTTAATTGGAGTGAATTTGCTGCTATCTCTGTCAGGAAGCGAGCTAGAGCGCTGAAACTGTGCCTATACGCACTTTCATCAAAACACGCTCTATTGAGATTTTAAGCTCAGAATATGAATCTGTGCGTGCTACTTGCCTGGGTACTGCTTCAGATCGTTGTGCAATGCATATATGGTATCAGTTTGTCCAATGTGCATGGATGGCCTTTGGGAAGTGAATATGAGCTTCTGAAGTGAAAATATGCACTTTTTCAAAAACTTTCTTTTTTTTAGTTCTGCTTGTTAAAAATTTTCATACTGTGTGAAACACAGTGGGAAAGTGACAAACATGAGTGTATTGTCACTATATGACTGAATTGGAGTGAATTTGCTCCTATCTCTGTCAGGAAGCGAGCTGGAGCGCTGAAACTGTGCCTATACACACTTTTATCAAAACACGCTTTTTTGAGGTTTTAAGCTCAGAACGTGAATCTGTGCTTGTTTCTTGCCTGGGAACTGCTTCAGATCGTTTTGCAATGCATATATGTTATCAGTTTATCCAATGTGCATGGATGGCCTTTGGGAAGTGAATATGAGCTTCTGAAGTGAAAATATGCACTTTTTAAAAAACTTTCTTTTTTTTAGTTCTGCTTGTTAAAAATTTTCATACTGTGTGAAACACAGTGGGAAAGTGACAAACATGAGTGAATTGTCACTATATGACTGAATTGGAGTGAATTTGCTGCTATCTCTGTCAGGAAGCGAGCTGGAGCGCTGAAACTGTGCCTATACACACTTTTATCAAAACACGCTTTTTTGAGGTTTTAAGCTCAGAACGTGAATCTGTGCTTGTTTCTTGCCTGGGATCAGCTTCAGATCGTTGTGCAATGCATATATGGTATCAGTTTATCCAATGTGCATGGATGGCCTTTGGGAAGTGAATATAAGCTTCTGAAGTGAAAATATGCACTTTTTAAAAAACTTTCTTTTTTTTAGTTCTGCTTGTTAAAAATTTTCATGCTGTGTGTTACACAGTGGGAAAGTGACAAACATGAGTGAATTGTCACTACATGACTTAATTGGAGTGAATTTGCTGCTATCTCTGTCAGGAAGCGAGCTAGAGCGCTGAAACTGTGCCTATACGCACTTTCATCAAAACACGCTTTATTGAGATTTTAAGCTCAGAATATGAATCTGTGCGTGCTACTTGCCTGGGTACTGCTTCAGATCGTTGTGCAATGCATATATGGTATCAGTTTGTCCAATGTGCATGGATGGCCTTTGGGAAGTGAATATGAGCTTCTGAAGTGAAAATATGCACTTTTTAAAAAACTTTCTTTTTTTTAGTTCTGCTTGTTAAAAATTTTCATACTGTGTGAAACACAGTGGGAAAGTGACAAACATAAGTGAATTGTCACTATATGACTGAATTGGAGTGAATTTGCTGCTATCTCTGTCAGGAAGCGAGCTGGAGCGCTGAAACTGTGCCTATACACACTTTTATCAAAACACGCTTTTTTGAGGTTTTAAGCTCAGAACGTGAATCTGTGCTTGTTTCTTGCCTGGGAACTGCTTCAGATCGTTTTGCAATGCATATATGTTATCAGTTTATCCAATGTGCATGGATGGCCTTTGGGAAGTGAATATGAGCTTCTGAAGTGAAAATATGCACTTTTTAAAAAACTTTCTTTTTTTTAGTTCTGCTTGTTAAAAATTTTCATACTGTGTGAAACACAGTGGGAAAGTGACAAACATGAGTGAATTGTCACTATATGACTGAATTGGAGTGAATTTGCTGCTATCTCTGTCAGGAAGCGAGCTGGAGCGCTGAAACTGTGCCTATACGCACTTTTATCAAAACACGCTTTTTTGAGGTTTTAAGCTCAGAACGTGAATCTGTGCTTGTTTCTTGCCTGGGATCGGCTTCAGATCGTTGTGCAATGCATATATGGTATCAGTTTATCCAATGTGCATGGATGGCCTTTGGGAAGTGAATATAAGCTTCTGAAGTGAAAATATGCACTTTTTAAAAAACTTTCTTTTTTTTTAGTTCTGCTTGTTAAAAATTTTCATGCTGTGTGTTACACAGTGGGAAAGTGACAAACATGAGTGAATTGTCACTACATGACTTAATTGGAGTGAATTTGCTGCTATCTCTGTCAGGAAGCGAGCTAGAGCGCTGAAACTGTGCCTATACGCACTTTCATCAAAACACGCTTTATTGAGATTTTAAGCTCAGAATATGAATCTGTGCGTGCTACTTGCCTGGGTACTGCTTCAGATCGTTGTGCAATGCATATATGGTATCAGTTTGTCCAATGTGCATGGATGGCCTTTGGGAAGTGAATATGAGCTTCTGAAGTGAAAATATGCACTTTTTAAAAAACTTTCTTTTTTTTAGTTCTGCTTGTTAAAAATTTTCATACTGTGTGAAACACAGTGGGAAAGTGACAAACATGAGTGAATTGTCACTATATGACTGAATTGGAGTGAATTTGCTGCTATCTCTGTCAGGAAGCGAGCTGGAGCGCTGAAACTGTGCCTATACGCACTTTTATCAAAACACGCTTTTTTGAGGTTTTAAGCTCAGAACGTGAATCTGTGCTTGTTTCTTGCCTGGGAACTGCTTCAGATCGTTTTGCAATGCATATATGTTATCAGTTTATCCAATGTGCATGGATGGCCTTTGGGAAGTGAATATGAGCTTCTGAAGTGAAAATATGCACTTTTTAAAAAACTTTCTTTTTTTTAGTTCTGCTTGTTAAAAATTTTCATACTGTGTGAAACACAGTGGGAAAGTGACAAACATGAGTGAATTGTCACTATATGACTGAATTGGAGTGAATTTGCTGCTATCTCTGTCAGGAAGCGAGCTGGAGCGCTGAAACTGTGCCTATACGCACTTTTATCAAAACACGCTTTTTTGAGGTTTTAAGCTCAGAACGTGAATCTGTGCTTGTTTCTTGCCTGGGATCGGCTTCAGATCGTTGTGCAATGCATATATGGTATCAGTTTATCCAATGTGCATGGATGGCCTTTGGGAAGTGAATATAAGCTTCTGAAGTGAAAATATGCACTTTTTAAAAAACTTTCTTTTTTTTAGTTCTGCTTGTTAAAAATTTTCATGCTGTGTGTTACACAGTGGGAAAGTGACAAACATGAGTGAATTGTCACTACATGACTTAATTGGAGTGAATTTGCTGCTATCTCTGTCAGGAAGCGAGCTAGAGCGCTGAAACTGTGCCTATACGCACTTTCATCAAAACACGCTTTATTGAGATTTTAAGCTCAGAATATGAATCTGTGCGTGCTACTTGCCTGGGTACTGCTTCAGATCGTTGTGCAATGCATATATGGTATCAGTTTGTCCAATGTGCATGGATGGCCTTTGGGAAGTGAATATGAGCTTCTGAAGTGAAAATATGCACTTTTTAAAAAACTTTCTTTTTTTTAGTTCTGCTTGTTAAAAATTTTCATACTGTGTGAAACAAGTGGGAAAGTGACAAACATGAGTGAATTGTCACTATATGACTGAATTGGAGTGAATTTGCTGCTATCTCTGTCAGGAAGCGAGCTGGAGCGCTGAAACTGTGCCTATACACACTTTTATCAAAACACGCTTTTTTGAGGTTTTAAGCTCAGAACGTGAATCTGTGCTTGTTTCTTGCCTGGGATCGGCTTCAGATCGTTTTGCAATGCATATATGTTATCAGTTTATCCAATGTGCATGGATGGCCTTTGGGAAGTGAATATGAGCTTCTGAAGTGAAAATATGCACTTTTTAAAAAACTTTCTTTTTTTTAGTTCTGCTTGTTAAAAATTTTCATACTGTGTGAAACACAGTGGGAAAGTGACAAACATGAGTGAATTGTCACTATATGACTGAATTGGAGTGAATTTGCTGCTATCTCTGTCAGGAAGCGAGCTGGAGCGCTGAAACTGTGCCTATACGCACTTTTATCAAAACACGCTTTTTTGAGGTTTTAAGCTCAGAACGTGAATCTGTGCTTGTTTCTTGCCTGGGATCGGCTTCAGATCGTTGTGCAATGCATATATGGTATCAGTTTATCCAATGTGCATGGATGGCCTTTGGGAAGTGAATATAAGCTTCTGAAGTGAAAATATGCACTTTTTAAAAAACTTTCTTTTTTTTAGTTCTGCTTGTTAAAAATTTTCATGCTGTGTGTTACACAGTGGGAAAGTGACAAACATGAGTGAATTGTCACTACATGACTTAATTGGAGTGAATTTGCTGCTATCTCTGTCAGGAAGCGAGCTAGAGCGCTGAAACTGTGCCTATACGCACTTTCATCAAAACACGCTTTATTGAGATTTTAAGCTCAGAATATGAATCTGTGCGTGCTACTTGCCTGGGTACTGCTTCAGATCGTTGTGCAATGCATATATGGTATCAGTTTGTCCAATGTGCATGGATGGCCTTTGGGAAGTGAATATGAGCTTCTGAAGTGAAAATATGCACTTTTTAAAAAACTTTCTTTTTTTTAGTTCTGCTTGTTAAAAATTTTCATACTGTGTGAAACAAGTGGGAAAGTGACAAACATGAGTGAATTGTCACTATATGACTGAATTGGAGTGAATTTGCTGCTATCTCTGTCAGGAAGCGAGCTGGAGCGCTGAAACTGTGCCTATACACACTTTTATCAAAACACGCTTTTTTGAGGTTTTAAGCTCAGAACGTGAATCTGTGCTTGTTTCTTGCCTGGGATCGGCTTCAGATCGTTTTGCAATGCATATATGTTATCAGTTTATCCAATGTGCATGGATGGCCTTTGGGAAGTGAATATGAGCTTCTGAAGTGAAAATATGCACTTTTTAAAAAACTTTCTTTTTTTTAGTTCTGCTTGTTAAAAATTTTCATACTGTGTGAAACACAGTGGGAAAGTGACAAACATGAGTGAATTGTCACTATATGACTGAATTGGAGTGAATTTGCTGCTATCTCTGTCAGGAAGCGAGCTGGAGCGCTGAAACTGTGCCTATACGCACTTTTATCAAAACACGCTTTTTTGAGGTTTTAAGCTCAGAACGTGAATCTGTGCTTGTTTCTTGCCTGGGATCGGCTTCAGATCGTTGTGCAATGCATATATGGTATCAGTTTATCCAATGTGCATGGATGGCCTTTGGGAAGTGAATATAAGCTTCTGAAGTGAAAATATGCACTTTTTAAAAAACTTTCTTTTTTTTAGTTCTGCTTGTTAAAAATTTTCATGCTGTGTGTTACACAGTGGGAAAGTGACAAACATGAGTGAATTGTCACTACATGACTTAATTGGAGTGAATTTGCTGCTATCTCTGTCAGGAAGCGAGCTAGAGCGCTGAAACTGTGCCTATACGCACTTTCATCAAAACACGCTTTATTGAGATTTTAAGCTCAGAATATGAATCTGTGCGTGCTACTTGCCTGGGTACTGCTTCAGATCGTTGTGCAATGCATATATGGTATCAGTTTGTCCAATGTGCATGGATGGCCTTTGGGAAGTGAATATGAGCTTCTGAAGTGAAAATATGCACTTTTTAAAAAACTTTCTTTTTTTTAGTTCTGCTTGTTAAAAATTTTCATACTGTGTGAAACACAGTGGGAAAGTGACAAACATAAGTGAATTGTCACTATATGACTGAATTGGAGTGAATTTGCTGCTATCTCTGTCAGGAAGCGAGCTGGAGCGCTGAAACTGTGCCTATACACACTTTTATCAAAACACGCTTTTTTGAGGTTTTAAGCTCAGAACGTGAATCTGTGCTTGTTTCTTGCCTGGGAACTGCTTCAGATCGTTTTGCAATGCATATATGTTATCAGTTTATCCAATGTGCATGGATGGCCTTTGGGAAGTGAATATGAGCTTCTGAAGTGAAAATATGCACTTTTTAAAAAACTTTCTTTTTTTTAGTTCTGCTTGTTAAAAATTTTCATACTGTGTGAAACACAGTGGGAAAGTGACAAACATGAGTGAATTGTCACTATATGACTGAATTGGAGTGAATTTGCTGCTATCTCTGTCAGGAAGCGAGCTGGAGCGCTGAAACTGTGCCTATACGCACTTTTATCAAAACACGCTTTTTTGAGGTTTTAAGCTCAGAACGTGAATCTGTGCTTGTTTCTTGCCTGGGATCGGCTTCAGATCGTTGTGCAATGCATATATGGTATCAGTTTATCCAATGTGCATGGATGGCCTTTGGGAAGTGAATATAAGCTTCTGAAGTGAAAATATGCACTTTTTAAAAAACTTTCTTTTTTTTAGTTCTGCTTGTTAAAAATTTTCATGCTGTGTGTTACACAGTGGGAAAGTGACAAACATGAGTGAATTGTCACTACATGACTTAATTGGAGTGAATTTGCTGCTATCTCTGTCAGGAAGCGAGCTAGAGCGCTGAAACTGTGCCTATACGCACTTTCATCAAAACACGCTTTATTGAGATTTTAAGCTCAGAATATGAATCTGTGCGTGCTACTTGCCTGGGTACTGCTTCAGATCGTTGTGCAATGCATATATGGTATCAGTTTGTCCAATGTGCATGGATGGCCTTTGGGAAGTGAATATGAGCTTCTGAAGTGAAAATATGCACTTTTTAAAAAACTTTCTTTTTTTTAGTTCTGCTTGTTAAAAATTTTCATACTGTGTGAAACACAGTGGGAAAGTGACAAACATGAGTGAATTGTCACTATATGACTGAATTGGAGTGAATTTGCTGCTATCTCTGTCAGGAAGCGAGCTGGAGCGCTGAAACTGTGCCTATACGCACTTTTATCAAAACACGCTTTTTTGAGGTTTTAAGCTCAGAACGTGAATCTGTGCTTGTTTCTTGCCTGGGAACTGCTTCAGATCGTTTTGCAATGCATATATGTTATCAGTTTATCCAATGTGCATGGATGGCCTTTGGGAAGTGAATATGAGCTTCTGAAGTGAAAATATGCACTTTTTAAAAAACTTTCTTTTTTTTAGTTCTGCTTGTTAAAAATTTTCATACTGTGTGAAACACAGTGGGAAAGTGACAAACATGAGTGAATTGTCACTATATGACTGAATTGGAGTGAATTTGCTGCTATCTCTGTCAGGAAGCGAGCTGGAGCGCTGAAACTGTGCCTATACGCACTTTTATCAAAACACGCTTTTTTGAGGTTTTAAGCTCAGAACGTGAATCTGTGCTTGTTTCTTGCCTGGGATCGGCTTCAGATCGTTGTGCAATGCATATATGGTATCAGTTTATCCAATGTGCATGGATGGCCTTTGGGAAGTGAATATAAGCTTCTGAAGTGAAAATATGCACTTTTTAAAAAACTTTCTTTTTTTTAGTTCTGCTTGTTAAAAATTTTCATGCTGTGTGTTACACAGTGGGAAAGTGACAAACATGAGTGAATTGTCACTACATGACTTAATTGGAGTGAATTTGCTGCTATCTCTGTCAGGAAGCGAGCTAGAGCGCTGAAACTGTGCCTATACGCACTTTCATCAAAACACGCTTTATTGAGATTTTAAGCTCAGAATATGAATCTGTGCGTGCTACTTGCCTGGGTACTGCTTCAGATCGTTGTGCAATGCATATATGGTATCAGTTTGTCCAATGTGCATGGATGGCCTTTGGGAAGTGAATATGAGCTTCTGAAGTGAAAATATGCACTTTTTAAAAAACTTTCTTTTTTTTAGTTCTGCTTGTTAAAAATTTTCATACTGTGTGAAACAAGTGGGAAAGTGACAAACATGAGTGAATTGTCACTATATGACTGAATTGGAGTGAATTTGCTGCTATCTCTGTCAGGAAGCGAGCTGGAGCGCTGAAACTGTGCCTATACACACTTTTATCAAAACACGCTTTTTTGAGGTTTTAAGCTCAGAACGTGAATCTGTGCTTGTTTCTTGCCTGGGATCGGCTTCAGATCGTTTTGCAATGCATATATGTTATCAGTTTATCCAATGTGCATGGATGGCCTTTGGGAAGTGAATATGAGCTTCTGAAGTGAAAATATGCACTTTTTAAAAAACTTTCTTTTTTTTAGTTCTGCTTGTTAAAAATTTTCATACTGTGTGAAACACAGTGGGAAAGTGACAAACATGAGTGAATTGTCACTATATGACTGAATTGGAGTGAATTTGCTGCTATCTCTGTCAGGAAGCGAGCTGGAGCGCTGAAACTGTGCCTATACGCACTTTTATCAAAACACGCTTTTTTGAGGTTTTAAGCTCAGAACGTGAATCTGTGCTTGTTTCTTGCCTGGGAACTGCTTCAGATCGTTTTGCAATGCATATATGTTATCAGTTTATCCAATGTGCATGGATGGCCTTTGGGAAGTGAATATGAGCTTCTGAAGTGAAAATATGCACTTTTTAAAAAACTTTCTTTTTTTTAGTTCTGCTTGTTAAAAATTTTCATACTGTGTGAAACACAGTGGGAAAGTGACAAACATGAGTGAATTGTCACTATATGACTGAATTGGAGTGAATTTGCTGCTATCTCTGTCAGGAAGCGAGCTGGAGCGCTGAAACTGTGCCTATACGCACTTTTATCAAAACACGCTTTTTTGAGGTTTTAAGCTCAGAACGTGAATCTGTGCTTGTTTCTTGCCTGGGATCGGCTTCAGATCGTTGTGCAATGCATATATGGTATCAGTTTATCCAATGTGCATGGATGGCCTTTGGGAAGTGAATATAAGCTTCTGAAGTGAAAATATGCACTTTTTAAAAAACTTTCTTTTTTTTAGTTCTGCTTGTTAAAAATTTTCATGCTGTGTGTTACACAGTGGGAAAGTGACAAACATGAGTGAATTGTCACTACATGACTTAATTGGAGTGAATTTGCTGCTATCTCTGTCAGGAAGCGAGCTAGAGCGCTGAAACTGTGCCTATACGCACTTTCATCAAAACACGCTTTATTGAGATTTTAAGCTCAGAATATGAATCTGTGCGTGCTACTTGCCTGGGTACTGCTTCAGATCGTTGTGCAATGCATATATGGTATCAGTTTGTCCAATGTGCATGGATGGCCTTTGGGAAGTGAATATGAGCTTCTGAAGTGAAAATATGCACTTTTTAAAAAACTTTCTTTTTTTTAGTTCTGCTTGTTAAAAATTTTCATACTGTGTGAAACAAGTGGGAAAGTGACAAACATGAGTGAATTGTCACTATATGACTGAATTGGAGTGAATTTGCTGCTATCTCTGTCAGGAAGCGAGCTGGAGCGCTGAAACTGTGCCTATACACACTTTTATCAAAACACGCTTTTTTGAGGTTTTAAGCTCAGAACGTGAATCTGTGCTTGTTTCTTGCCTGGGATCGGCTTCAGATCGTTTTGCAATGCATATATGTTATCAGTTTATCCAATGTGCATGGATGGCCTTTGGGAAGTGAATATGAGCTTCTGAAGTGAAAATATGCACTTTTTAAAAAACTTTCTTTTTTTTAGTTCTGCTTGTTAAAAATTTTCATACTGTGTGAAACACAGTGGGAAAGTGACAAACATGAGTGAATTGTCACTATATGACTGAATTGGAGTGAATTTGCTGCTATCTCTGTCAGGAAGCGAGCTGGAGCGCTGAAACTGTGCCTATACGCACTTTTATCAAAACACGCTTTTTTGAGGTTTTAAGCTCAGAACGTGAATCTGTGCTTGTTTCTTGCCTGGGAACTGCTTCAGATCGTTTTGCAATGCATATATGTTATCAGTTTATCCAATGTGCATGGATGGCCTTTGGGAAGTGAATATGAGCTTCTGAAGTGAAAATATGCACTTTTTAAAAAACTTTCTTTTTTTTAGTTCTGCTTGTTAAAAATTTTCATACTGTGTGAAACACAGTGGGAAAGTGACAAACATGAGTGAATTGTCACTATATGACTGAATTGGAGTGAATTTGCTGCTATCTCTGTCAGGAAGCGAGCTGGAGCGCTGAAACTGTGCCTATACGCACTTTTATCAAAACACGCTTTTTTGAGGTTTTAAGCTCAGAACGTGAATCTGTGCTTGTTTCTTGCCTGGGATCGGCTTCAGATCGTTGTGCAATGCATATATGGTATCAGTTTATCCAATGTGCATGGATGGCCTTTGGGAAGTGAATATAAGCTTCTGAAGTGAAAATATGCACTTTTTAAAAAACTTTCTTTTTTTTAGTTCTGCTTGTTAAAAATTTTCATGCTGTGTGTTACACAGTGGGAAAGTGACAAACATGAGTGAATTGTCACTACATGACTTAATTGGAGTGAATTTGCTGCTATCTCTGTCAGGAAGCGAGCTAGAGCGCTGAAACTGTGCCTATACGCACTTTCATCAAAACACGCTTTATTGAGATTTTAAGCTCAGAATATGAATCTGTGCGTGCTACTTGCCTGGGTACTGCTTCAGATCGTTGTGCAATGCATATATGGTATCAGTTTGTCCAATGTGCATGGATGGCCTTTGGGAAGTGAATATGAGCTTCTGAAGTGAAAATATGCACTTTTTAAAAAACTTTCTTTTTTTTAGTTCTGCTTGTTAAAAATTTTCATACTGTGTGAAACAAGTGGGAAAGTGACAAACATGAGTGAATTGTCACTATATGACTGAATTGGAGTGAATTTGCTGCTATCTCTGTCAGGAAGCGAGCTGGAGCGCTGAAACTGTGCCTATACACACTTTTATCAAAACACGCTTTTTTGAGGTTTTAAGCTCAGAACGTGAATCTGTGCTTGTTTCTTGCCTGGGATCGGCTTCAGATCGTTTTGCAATGCATATATGTTATCAGTTTATCCAATGTGCATGGATGGCCTTTGGGAAGTGAATATGAGCTTCTGAAGTGAAAATATGCACTTTTTAAAAAACTTTCTTTTTTTTAGTTCTGCTTGTTAAAAATTTTCATACTGTGTGAAACACAGTGGGAAAGTGACAAACATGAGTGAATTGTCACTATATGACTGAATTGGAGTGAATTTGCTGCTATCTCTGTCAGGAAGCGAGCTGGAGCGCTGAAACTGTGCCTATACGCACTTTTATCAAAACACGCTTTTTTGAGGTTTTAAGCTCAGAACGTGAATCTGTGCTTGTTTCTTGCCTGGGATCGGCTTCAGATCGTTGTGCAATGCATATATGGTATCAGTTTATCCAATGTGCATGGATGGCCTTTGGGAAGTGAATATAAGCTTCTGAAGTGAAAATATGCACTTTTTAAAAAACTTTCTTTTTTTTAGTTCTGCTTGTTAAAAATTTTCATGCTGTGTGTTACACAGTGGGAAAGTGACAAACATGAGTGAATTGTCACTACATGACTTAATTGGAGTGAATTTGCTGCTATCTCTGTCAGGAAGCGAGCTAGAGCGCTGAAACTGTGCCTATACGCACTTTCATCAAAACACGCTTTATTGAGATTTTAAGCTCAGAATATGAATCTGTGCGTGCTACTTGCCTGGGTACTGCTTCAGATCGTTGTGCAATGCATATATGGTATCAGTTTGTCCAATGTGCATGGATGGCCTTTGGGAAGTGAATATGAGCTTCTGAAGTGAAAATATGCACTTTTTAAAAAACTTTCTTTTTTTTAGTTCTGCTTGTTAAAAATTTTCATACTGTGTGAAACAAGTGGGAAAGTGACAAACATGAGTGAATTGTCACTATATGACTGAATTGGAGTGAATTTGCTGCTATCTCTGTCAGGAAGCGAGCTGGAGCGCTGAAACTGTGCCTATACACACTTTTATCAAAACACGCTTTTTTGAGGTTTTAAGCTCAGAACGTGAATCTGTGCTTGTTTCTTGCCTGGGATCGGCTTCAGATCGTTTTGCAATGCATATATGTTATCAGTTTATCCAATGTGCATGGATGGCCTTTGGGAAGTGAATATGAGCTTCTGAAGTGAAAATATGCACTTTTTAAAAAACTTTCTTTTTTTTAGTTCTGCTTGTTAAAAATTTTCATACTGTGTGAAACACAGTGGGAAAGTGACAAACATGAGTGAATTGTCACTATATGACTGAATTGGAGTGAATTTGCTGCTATCTCTGTCAGGAAGCGAGCTGGAGCGCTGAAACTGTGCCTATACGCACTTTTATCAAAACACGCTTTTTTGAGGTTTTAAGCTCAGAACGTGAATCTGTGCTTGTTTCTTGCCTGGGATCGGCTTCAGATCGTTGTGCAATGCATATATGGTATCAGTTTATCCAATGTGCATGGATGGCCTTTGGGAAGTGAATATAAGCTTCTGAAGTGAAAATATGCACTTTTTAAAAAACTTTCTTTTTTTTAGTTCTGCTTGTTAAAAATTTTCATGCTGTGTGTTACACAGTGGGAAAGTGACAAACATGAGTGAATTGTCACTACATGACTTAATTGGAGTGAATTTGCTGCTATCTCTGTCAGGAAGCGAGCTAGAGCGCTGAAACTGTGCCTATACGCACTTTCATCAAAACACGCTTTATTGAGATTTTAAGCTCAGAATATGAATCTGTGCGTGCTACTTGCCTGGGTACTGCTTCAGATCGTTGTGCAATGCATATATGGTATCAGTTTGTCCAATGTGCATGGATGGCCTTTGGGAAGTGAATATGAGCTTCTGAAGTGAAA
>CM056585.1:12904234-13005154 GCA_029721435.1 Gymnothorax reevesii | reverse complement strand
GGTGGGAGAGGTAAAGATGGGTGGTGGGAGAGGTAAGGAGGGGAGGTGGGAGAGGTAAAGAGGGGAGGTGGGGGGAAGGGGTCTGGCCTTCCTGGACTGTCCTCCTCCCCTTGTCCACCACTCCTGTGGTTGACTACGCCAAATCAGGAGCTATGAAAGACCTAGGAAATGGATAATCAAGACAACTGATTTAATCTGAGCAGTCCGTCACTGTGCTGCTCCGATACAGGTAACTCTAGATGTGAAATTTACTCTTTTTAGTTTTTGGATTGTGAATGCCAAAATGTGAACTTGGGGGATACTCGCCTAATGGTTTTGGTCCTGGGCAAGGGTTGGTTTTGCACACACTCTCCACCGTGCACTCACATGCAGACGCTTGCTGTGTAGCTCAGCAGGTGAAGGGATTACTGCTGCTGTTACAATTATTTGGTTTTGTTTTTTGAATCTGCCGGTTTACTGCAAATTTAATCTTGTTGACAGTAGAGGTTCTGTTTTGTTTGTTGATTTGATGTCATCCACACCCTTTTCTCATAATCTGCATGTTTCAGCTGATTCAGTTTAGTTTTCATATCTTACCCATTCACAAGATGGATATCATTTATTTATTTGCCCTGTAATCCTGAATGGTCAGTTGCATACGACCACACTAAGATTTTGGTTTTGGCAGAGTGAATTCAACCTCAACTCAAAAAAAAATTGGGATGGTGTAGACAAGTGATTGAATTTATTTTCACCTGTCTTCATACTGTCTGCGATGAAATACAATATTTAATTTTCTGTCTGGTCACATTCATTTTATTTGAAAATATGCATCCTTCCTTCCTTTCAGGCCCGCAGCACATTAAAAAAACAGGCTGGTACCAGGGCAATTTAGGACTAGTGTGGACAACATTTGAAAAATTACATGATTTAAAGCCGCTGTTGTCAGCTTGTGATTGTAATCAACCTTTGTTCCAAAAACAGCACCCAGGAATGGCCTTGTGCTTCCGGTGCAAAAGATGGGCCCAGGATTTGAAAAAGTGATGACAATTGCTTGAGAAAGTCATTGAAAGGTTTAAAAACTGCGCTCCTCAAAGAAAGATCAGCAGAGATCCTCTGTCATGCATCATACTATGATAATATTCAACGAATCTCAAAGAATTTCTCTAAGGGGCAATGGCACTAGCCTTAGCGAAATACTTGGTCTCCAATCACTCAGATGGCACTGTATCAAGAACTATCATTTAGTAACAAGTCAAATAACCACATGGGCTTAGGTTTACTGCTTGCAATACATGGCTGCATTGACCAAAGCCAGCGAAAACATCACTCTGCAAAAAAGAAGCTTCATTTACAGTGTCCAGAAGCGCAGCTGACTTGGAGGCATCTGTGATCGTCACACATTACAAATTGGTATAGTGGTCAGACAAATCAATATTTTAGGTCTTTTTTTTTTTTTTTTGAAGAAATGAATGTTGTGTGCTCGGGACCTAAGAAGAAACGGACCACTTCGACTGTTACCCCAAGCAAGTCCAGAATAAATGGTCTATCATACAATGAGGTCATATCTGTGCCCTTGGCAAAAAGGGTAACTCCCATTCATTCATCAAGGTGCACTGAGATTTTGGAGCAACGTATGCTGCTTTCAGGGTGACATCTTTTTTTTGGGGAAGCCAATCCAGATTTCAGTCAGACAAGCATCACACAGGCATGGCTGTGTAAGGAGAGGGTCTGGATGTTTCCCTGGCCTTCCTGCTGTCCCAACCTGTCCCCAACAGAGAACATTTGCTGCATTTTGAAAAACAATGCTGCAACAAAAGACCCTGTCCTTCTGCACAGACTTGTTTTCAGAAACAATGGGACAGAAGTACACCTGAAACACTTAATCATGTGATGTTTAGGAACTGAACATTTACTTCGAATTTTGAAAAGGAGTGGCAACCAAGTGAAGAATATTTTACTGTTCCAACTTTTTGTTAAATAAAATAGGCAAAATATTTGACCGTTGACTGACGACTCGTGGAGATAAATGAGCCATATCACTATTTTGCCTATTTTAAACACGTTTGGCATCGATTGATCGCAAAATAGTGATATGGCTCATTGGTCCCCATGGCTCATCGGACCCCAGTCTCCCCTACGCTGTAATATGATTAAAGTTTTGAGACATCTTGTGTGAAAAGGGACTAGTATGAAAAATTAATAGCCTGTGAAAATAATTTATTTGCAATTGAGGTTGGAACAGAAACCAGCACACACAGGAGGCCTTCAGAATCAAGTTTGGGAACCTCTGGTCAAAACAAATGTGTGAATAACAAGTTTAATTGTTATGAAAGTAACTGCAGCATTAAAACAGGTATTTTTCTTACTTGTATTTTCAAATATATGCATTTCATAATAATCAAACAAGCTCCGTGAATCACATTCATTGCAACAGATTGTTATTACAATGAAATCCAAATATACGATGTACTAAAAAACAACTTACTCTCTCAGAAAATACAAAAACGGGGGGAAAGCTGCTTTGAGTCAAATAAGTTTCACCGTGATTAAAAACGGACTTTATCGCAAAAAACAAGAACAATAACAACAACAACAACAGTGAAATACCACAAATGAGACATGAGTCAAACATGACGGGATTAACACGGTTTTCAGCCGCCCACTTCATTTCCTCTCACACCCCCACCCCACCTCTTAAGAAGGGTATATTTGCTTGACCAAATGAACTTCGTTACATATCGTGTTTCGTCTCAAAGAAGCTACAGCATTTCGTAATCAGGTTCGTCCTCAGTGCAGGTCAACAGGTGAGATCATTTATAATTATCGTATTCCCCGAAGGCAAATTACGTAAGATTCGCAGTCACCATAACTTTGCCGACTCACTCGGAATTGTATTATGGTTCAATAGAAAAGGTTTAATCGAAATTTTCAAGGTTTCAATTGTTTAATTATTTAAAAGCTGCAGGCTTTCAGAGAAATGTGATGAAAGGAGTGGGCGTATTTCCAAAGCCGTCAATTAAAATTTGTTGGAAATGTTTTTGCAATTTTTGGGTTGGAAAATCATAGTGAAGCTAAAGATGTAGAATTATGCCTTTGTTGAGACCTATTCAGATAGGGATTCAATTCCGAGGTCAGCTTTAGATCTGCAGTTATTAAATGTCCTATGAATATCCGCCAGTCCTTGTCGGAGAGCTTTCGTATTGCAGTTTCTATTCCTTTCGTGTGTGTCTGACCTAAGTTGACCTGTAGTCTTCGTGACCATTGTAAAAAAAAACAACAAACCGGGCATTTACAACTTACATTTTAGATCTGGAATTTTCAACTCGTTTTATTGAGTTAAAGAACTGCCGTGTCTTATTGCAGACATATGAGTCTCGTCTTCCTTCAACAGGAAGAATTTTTTGTTTTGTTTAGTTATTATGTTAAAAGTTACAGCCATTCTGCAGAGACGCCCTATATTTTTCCCCATGGACGCCTGCATCATATTCTTTAAAAAAAGAGCCCGCAAATAAACGTAGCCTATAATCGTACGTGTTGCTTTATGAAACTGTTTGCAAAGACTGTAGGTCTGCTGTTTCTTGATCCGAGGTCAGCAATTGGAAGTAAGAGCCGACTCGTCTTCAATGACACGAAATTACTTCACACACAAAATGACATAATCAAAGATCTCATCTTTAAGCGGCGGACAAACTTTGCTGATAAAAATAGCCTAGATTAGCCTATTGTCCCACAATAAAGCAAACCATTTAGTTCTCCTTTCTTAATTTGATTGTTTTTTACCGAGTGACTGTCTAAAGAAATTAGATTAAAACGAAAGGTCACAAAGTAGTCAATGCATTAATGCTCAGAGTTGAGCATAAAGCCAGAAAGTGTGACGTGGCAAATGAAGCTTACAGGTGCAAACTACCCGATAAGTAAATCAATATTCGGAATGTGAATTCAGGTTAATGTAGGTCCTAGTGCACCGTTTTGCAAAAAAAAATTAAATATAGTATTTATTATATTTTATAATACATTATTTTCAAGTGACCGCAGTAATCGTGCACACATTGATAAAATATTTCTAGCTACAGAAGTCTGGCCTGTCTGAGTCGATGAGTCGGGCCTCTGCTATACCCTGGCCTTGAGGCAGATACCAAAACCTATCTATGGCGAACTGTTTGCGTTCCTACATTGTTAAATGGGCTTGAGTATCTCATTTTGAATAAAGGGCAGTTAGAAGAAATTGAATCTATTCAAGGTCTCTTTTGTCAAGCGTTCTCTGGGTTTTGGTGCCCGCCGGCGTCATTCGAAACTATTAACTGCTCTGAGTATCCCAAAATTATCTAATTTGATAGAACAATAAAGCCCCTTCATTGTTCCACAGAATCTCACGGGCCCCTTCTGTAGCACGGGACATTTGTATCCATCTTCTTTCCGAATTCATTGCAAATGGGTTCACCACGCCTGAGACCTTAATCTCTAGGGTGGTGCATTCAGGCTTTTCCTAAGGGCATTTTTACAGCCGCGCAGTCTTTCATCCTATAGTGCCTCAGATGGAATTTCGGACAGTCTAAAAGACCTTTTGTTGAGCAAAGATTATAACGAGAGACAGTGACACGATGGTCCGCCTTTTAACAAAGCCATTTTGACTATCGCTGACAATTTTAACTCATTTCCTCCGGAATACTTTTATATAAAATTGTCGCATTTGTACGGAATACTTTTCCCGAAAATTACACAATAGAAAGTATTGAAGAACAGGTGGCCATGACCGCGATCGTCAACTGATTTTGTGTTTTCATTGGACTACGAATGGTCATCCACGCCGCTGGCACTGGCTTTACGTAGGGAACAATAGAATATGCCGCGCCGTTGGCAGCGGCTTGCCATAGGTAATGAGTTAAATTGGTAATCGCTGGCAGTTTCTTCCAATTTTATTATGGACTGTCTTCTGCATGTCATGCGTGTAATTTTATTGTCATGTTTTATAAGTGTTGTTTTACTTATATTCTCCTCTAGGGAGGTTTTATATACGTGTGCGCGTGTGCGCTTCTCAGCACAACCTCCTAGTTTTTTGTTCATTGCTGGCACGGGAATTTGGCGGACATACGCTATCTCTGTGTTAATTTTGGAGTTGCGTCATTGATTATACCGTAATCCAGCGCACACAAGATGCAGTGACGACGTAAGCTTATGGTATTTCGTGTTATCTTGAGTTCAGCACCTCGGAGGTATGGATAGCGCGACCCTGCACGTACATGATTACCGCAGTTTGCTTATCAGTACCGCCCTCCACAGTGGCACACCCGGGCGTTCTCTTAACTATCGATATTAATTTACTCCGAGGAAATGGAGGCGTCGCCATGAAGCAATACTCGCATTTTAATTTTGGTGAAAAGGTTCTTTGAGGTGAATAAACTCATTTTCGCCGGTATGACAGTCAATTGCCATCTCACCGACTCTGAAGATGGGAACATATTTTCCGAAATAAATCTTAGTCCGACACATTCGATTAAGCCTAGCCTACTAGTAATAATTATTCAATTAGTCAGTCGAGTGCAAAGTTTAAGAGTTTTTGGCCTCTAAGGGCATTGAGGAAAAAATGGCATGTCGCCTGTTCTCACTGCGTATAGCAAAGGCGGTAAAAAGGCAGGTTGTAACTATAGCTAATGCTTCGCCAAAGTGGTAAGTATCCTATATAGTTTGTAAAACGACGCAAATCGCCATGATTACGTTAAGTATTGAATACAGCCATAGGCTAGGCCAGGCCTATAGTCATGAAACTGAAAAAGCGTACCGGCTTTGTAGACTGCCAAAAACAATGGGCAACCTCAGAAAAAACCAAACATTAGAGCTACCGCACACAAATGATAAGGCCTAGATCTAAAATCCAATCACCAATAGTAGGCCACCGGCCATGCACCTCTTTTTTTCGAGTGGCCCAATGCCCATGTGTAGCCAAATGACATTAACAACAACAGAAAAAAATAATAATATTTGAGTAGCCAATATTTGAGAAGGCAACATCGGCAACAGATAAAGCAACATTTCAGGTTCTCAACATAGCAAAAATCGCAGTGTTATCTGAACTCCAGTAGTGTTTATTTGAGACCAGTTGGTCTCATATAAACTCTACTGGAATTCAGTTAACACTGGGACGTTTGCTGTGAAGGCGCGTAATGCGAGACATAGACTCTTCAAAAACACTGAAACTCTTCTCGAAAATTGAATGATCGCAACTGTCCTAAACAACAAAAAGTAATGTAAAAAAGACCGTTGAGGCAGGGCTCTCAAAATTGAATGCCAACTGCTAAAAAAAACGTAGGATGTTCGCCTACAAGTCCCAGTCGGACCGCCGCAGTAGTTACCAGCAGGTGATGCTGAAAGCAAGCCTCACACACCCGCCGAGGGCACTCATGCTCACTGTCATGCTTCAGTGGACCTCCTTGGCTCCTGTTTGAATTGATTCTGATCGTTCCGCTTCCCATTAAATGGCACTCAGTCTATTTCTCATTTCTACCCAGAGATAACTATGTCCGCCTTTCTGCACCACTGCCCTTTCCTGAAGTCCGTATCTCAGCCAGCCTGGAAAAGAAGCGGCCTGTCTCTTCTCTTCCAGGCCGAACGATGTCCAATAATGGCCCGCCAGGCTTCATCGGTCGTCACCCAGACCGCTGAAGACACTACAGGTAAGATAAACGGCTACCCGTTGTTTTTTTTCTGGTTGTTTATAATTACGAAAATGCTAAATTGTAATTTATAGTCATTTTTACAGATGCGCTACATTGTTTCTGTCGCATAATACATTATTAAATAATGCAATATATTTTTCCAATTATTGTTTTTATGAATACCAAAATTTAGGACAATACCCAAGGACAAGATTGTGTTTTTTCACTTCTGATTATGCCGATCTTGGGCCCTTTGAGGTTATTGACAGAACTTAGAGCATTGATTGCTGTAGCACAAGCAAAGTGAGCTCCATATGTTGACCTTTGACTGGTGTAGCATGTTCTGCACGGGCAAGGAAGAAGGTGTTAATGGAAAATAATTTTAATGTGACAAACTGACAATCCTCGGTATCTGCCAAGGAAAAGCTAGAAATTAAAGCAGACTGAGACTTTGAGTGTGAGCAACTAGATGAGGAGCAACATCTCTTTGGTTTTATCAATCTGCTGACTGTACCCCTTTCCCCCAATCCCCAGATGTCCTCCCTGTCCCGACAAAAGGCTGCCCCTTTGTGTCTTCGCACGTCAGTGTGGTGAAAGCCAGTCCTGAGGTGCAGGAGGATGTCCACCAAACGAGGAAAGGTACAGCCAAACCATTCAGCTGTAAATACTATATAGATTCAGCACATAACTATGCTAAAGAAATTACTGTACAGATTCAGCCATCTTTGCTACAAATACCATCTATCAACCATATATCTATGGCACATCTTGGTAACAGCTGTTACACAGGGACAGCCTATGATTTGATTATGGAGGATATTTCAGCAATAATTACAGTACAGTGACAATGAATTTCAGCTAAAATATGCCCAAGCAACAAATTCCACACATGTTCGCCCGATACGGTGACTAATTCAGCAAAGTACACAATTCAGGTTCAAATCATTTCAGCTAAAACATGTCCCAGATAGAAATACCACATAAGTATGGCCAGTAGGGTCAATTATTCAGCAAAAATGACAATTCCAGTTCAAGACATTTCAGCCAAAAATACCAAGAGCAAAGAAATGCCTAAGCTACAAATACCATACACTGTGTCCCGTTATTCAGCTAAACTGCAATACATGCACAGGTCAGAGACAAGTATCAAATAAGGCCAGTTTCTCCGGTACAAATGCGAGTCAAAAACAGCTGCAGATAATCCACAGTCACAGAATGTGATAATCGGCGTTTATTGGCTGGAGCTCACCTTGAGGAATAGCTTTGAATGGCTACTGTGATAATGAGTGTTCATTGGTTGGAGGTGCCATTTAAGAATACCTCTGAATAGTTGTTTCTGTGCCTGGGGCACAGTAGGGTCTTTTTTAAAGGGTCTGCAAAGCAGCCTTGTGGAGAAGATCCAGCATCTCACTCCGCCCCGTCATGTCCAATCCCACCACCAGAAGCACATCATGGGTGAGTACAGCTTCGGCACCATCCCAAGCATTCAAATCAAATCAAATTTTATTTACTAAGCGCATTTCATATAGAGAGTCCTTATTTTAGTGAAACAGACAAATAAGCAGTTTTATGTTATGTAAGAAACCTCAGTTAGCACAAGGCAATACCTGAATTGAGAGAAGCCGAGTAGAATCTGTTCATTTAGGATAGTGACCTACGGTTCCCTCCAGAATTATTGGTACCCATTGTAAAAAAAAAATAAAAATAAAATAAAAATAAAAGGAAATGCGAAAAAATGACTTAATTGTTAATATTCGCAATCTTTCATTCATAACATGTGTAACCTATAATTGAGGCAAGAAAATTGAAGGAAACATTAAATTCTTATGAAACAACTTTTTTTTTCCCCCAAAAATATGCGCGACACATTTACTGACACCCCTTCATTTAATAGTTTGTGCATTTAATACCTTTGCCAAGTCAACAACCCTGAGCCTTCTCCTATAATCAGCGATGAGGTTGGTGAAAACATGGTACTGGTTCTGGGACCATTCATCCATACAGAATCCCTTCAGATCCATCAAATTCCAAGACCAGCGTTTGTGGACTCTCCTCTTTGACTCGTCCCACAGATTTTTTTGACATTTAGGTTGAGGACTGTGATGGCCAAGGCAAAACCTTTATTCTGATGTTGGCAAACCAATTTTTCCCTGATTTTTGGATCACTGTCCTGTTGGAAAGTCCAACCTGAACCACGGCTCTTTTTTCAGTCTCCTGGCAAAGAGTGTTAGATTTCATTTATTATCTGCTGGTATTTGACGGGTCAATGATGTACTGTATCTAATAACAAGATGTCCAGTGCATTGGGGAGAAAACAACCCCACAGCATCGAAAATCCACCCCATATAGCTCACAGAGGGTATGAGGTGCTTTACTGTATGTCTATCTGTCTTTCTCCACCAATACCACCTTTAATGTTTTTTGCCAAAAAGCTCTATTTTGGTCCCCCAGTCTCATTGAAAGTCCTGTAATGTCTGGAAGACAGTTGGTGCTGTAATTCGTTGTTGATTGAGAGGGTGGCTAGAAAAAAGCCTCTGCTGTCAAATTACTTGTGGTGATGTAGGTCTTGTCTGATAGCAGTTTTGAATACTTTGTGACCAGAAGACCCAACTGACTCCTGCAATTCTCCAACCATCATCCTTGGATGTTCTTTTGTCTGTCAAACCACCCACCTTGCAGTGCGTGGGGTCAATGTACGCACGTCCTCTTCCAGCCAGCCTATAAACCAGCCCATAAACATAATTGTGCGGCTCAGAGCAATAACGGCTTATGCCACCATAGGAACTTTGAGACATATGACTTTGTCAAATTTTGTGAACCATTCATATAATGTGCAAACTATCAGTTTTTATGCATATGCATTTGAATGATTTTACATTCAGCCATATTTCTGCAAATGCTAAAGAATATCGCTTTTTAGAGGTAGTGATCAATGATCAGAATGGCGAAAAGGTACTAAATTCTAAGAATGATATAACAGCAATGAAAACATCACATACTTAAAGAAGCATTTAATATTTCAACTCTTGCCTTAACTACCATTTACTATCTTGCACTGTGGACGAAGGAGTGATCTGATTAGTGGCCGGTCAAGAACTGGGAATTGGAGCAGCACAGACACGTCCCTTTTAGTCCTGGCAAGTTCTCAATCCTTTTCCTTTATTGACTCGTGTTCCAATTATCATAATTGGCAACTGAAGACAGTTTCTCTCCAAATGCGATCTAACAGTGATGAAATCATGGGCTAAATTCAGTACAGAAAAATAATTTACTTATTAATACGCCAATGCTTCATGTTTAATCAAACTGGTCTGCATTCCAATTATAAAGTGCCCTTCGCTCTTGGTATTGCGTGGGTTGATTAAAAAAAAAGTGCCGCTCAGCAGTTAAGTAGGCTATGAAAAGCGGCTCAAGCTATTTGCTTGAGAGTCAACAGGTATGCAATTTTGAACAACGTTGATTTAAATACAGCAAATACGCGTCCAGATGAATGACTGTCGTCTTATCTAATCAGGGAGAACAAGCAGCACCTGTTAAGCGTGGAGTGCTCTCAGAGTGAACCTTCTGTTAATCATGAAAATGACTGAAAACAGGTCAGGACTAATAATTGTTTTAAACAGATGTTTAGTGCACCCAATTCGCAGTTCTGGCTTTGCCACTGTAGCCTACTGAATTTAGCCCATAATTGCACACTACTTCCCAATTAAACCTTGTAATAATGTAATGTGAGTTCATTTTCTTTAATTTTTATATTTACCGTATGCATTCTCATCTACCATGCCAACTATACATACATGCGCCTGCAGATTGCAATTACATTGTAAAAGCCACACACTTGATACAGTCATTAAAGGTGCACTATGCAAGTTTGTTCACTTCTGTTGACATTCAAACTTAAACAAAACAGAGGTAGCCCGCCCGCCCGCCCCTCCCTCCCTCCCTCCCCTCCCCTCCCCTCCCCTCCCTCCCCTCCCCTCCCTCCCTCCCTCCCCTCCCCTCCCCCCCCCTCCCCTCCCCTCCCTCCCCCTCCCCCCCCCCTCCCCTCCCCTCCCTCCCCTCCAGTTCCCTCCTTCCCATGCATCCATAACTGTCCACTCTTGCCAGAGATTGGCCGTGACAGTTTGTTTGTCTTTATTTGCAGTTTGTGACGCCTGTGTGGTCTCCAGAGCCCGGGAGATTTATTTTACATTTTAATTTTTTTTACAGTGAATTTAGGGGCAGGCAGTTAGCAGATCGTTGAGAAATGTTGGCGAATTGAGACAAAAATATAATCACGCAGACAGTAAACAAACTTGCATAGTGCACCTTTAATCGTGAATAATGAAAAAAAGCCGCAAGGGATTTGAAGAACAGCTCCCTTTTCTACACCAACTCAGTCTTTTTTCCAAGATAGGATTGTCTTCTCCTTCTTGACAATATTTTTCACTTTTTTTCTTGTCTACAACTTCTTGGTACTTTTGAAGTCTCGGGCAGAAGTCAAGCCTGATTATCCCGTCTCATAAGGAAACGCTCTATCTTGAGGTGAAAATGTAAACCCTTCTCGGCGTTATACTTTGAGCATCCGCAAACTCATTTGTGCGCTCTCGGACCCAGACGCGTCCTCTGCCAAATATAGTTAAACGCATTGAGCGCTCCTGTACGCGGGTAGAAAAGCAACGAAAAGCATCCGTGTATGTTTGCTAGAGCATGCGCAGTCGTGTTTTGATCACGCATTCCTGTGCGCTCCGGTGCGCGCGGTCAGAATTTTTTTTAGGGTACGCGGTCGACCGCAGAGAGCTATGCACACACTGTGCGATGACGAAAATTGCGTCAACGCGCTCTGGCGCCAAACAGCGCACACACAAAGTATAATTCCGGCTTAATTCCGGCTTCAACGCGTTCCTGTGTGTGCGGTCAGAAAATTATATATGTAAAATATTATTATTATTATTATATATATTATATTATTATATATAATTTTGGAGGATATGCCGTGGAGAGCTATGCCACACTGTTTGATGACGAAAATTGCGTCAATTGCGATGAAAAATACCGCCCAACTGTCATGTAAAGTATAATTCCGGCTTAATCCGAACAAGTCGTCGCGGGCACAAATACACGTTGTACATAATGCAATTTAATTTCATTTGGAAAAAAGCCTCACTATTTAAACCTAAATATTTTATGTAATTCTTACAATCAAGGAGCCTTAAATGTGATCGATCATCACACCGCTAATACAGTCATCAAGGTGAACTGGATTAAACTTTACATTAAGAACAAAGAAAAGTTATGGTATTTCAATCCAAACTTGTTATTTAATAAAATTGGCGGCATTGAATTTCTTCTCAAATGCAATTTTGATGTAAATAAACTCCCTATATAGTTATCCAACTTTCACAGACAGGCTCTTTTATGTTGGCTTGTTATCTACAAACACAATTTTTCTCCCCATTGACATTTAATATGGAATAATAAGATCAAATACAAAAATCTGTCTTTTTTTTAATGAAAACTGGGTCCAAAACAATATCTTGTTTATATCACAATTATCTAATGAAAACGGTCACTTACTTATACAGAATTTCTTAATACATTTGGTATTCCAATTCCTGTCAAAGAATACGGTATCGTATTTGATGCTGCATGTTTCTCAAGATTACTGCAGGGCAGCATTGTACCTAATGAATTATCAATGCTTAAAACAGACTTATTTTTGAAAGGTATTAATGTTAAAGATAAAAGCTGTAGTAATAAATTTCTTTGATTTATGATACACTGCCTTGTAACTTTGCGCTGCAACCAGTATTGGAATAATCATTTTGAAAATATTGATTGAAAATAAATTTGGACTTATTACAACAAATACTTTGTCACCAATAAAGTCTGAAATCTATACATCTGATTTACCCAACTAACCACTTCCTAAAAAAGTTGAGAAATGATCGTCCGGATTCCGGTGTATTCTGTAAAACTGCTCCAGAAACTATTTTGCACTTATTCTATGAATGCATTTATGTACAATTTATCTGGATTAATGTTGAGTATGTTTTTATTATGTGATGTGGATTATTTCACAGAAAAAAGATGTTACTTTTTATTTTGAGGAAAAAATATGAACAAAAACCATATTTTTATTTTGAATCTTCTTATTCTTTTTGGGTAAATTTCATATTCATAAATACAAATGGTTTGATAAAAAACCCAGTACTCATCAAGTTTGAAATTAAAGCATACTTTGAAACACTAAAAGGACTAACAAACAAGAAAGCTATGAAGACTTAAGTACAATGCCTTAAAAACCTCTTTGTCTTAGCCTATATGATTGTTTCTACCCCTTTCCCTTTCTTCTTCATCTGCTTATTATAATAGTTTTTTTTTGCCATTTGTACCATTGTATCTCTTGAGAATTTGCATTGTATTGATGACTTACAATAAAAAAATGTTGTAATTACCCTAAGGTTTGCGCTTCAGAAAAAATTCCAACTTCCTGAAAGCTGAGAAGTAGCGCTTAAGCCCAAACAGGTTACTATGGTAAAAGTGGCAGCATAGTCCAGGCAGCCAGTTTGAGACCGAACGGTGAAGCCCCACTGCACATGGGAAATCTCCGCACTCATCCGCATCCCATTCATTTTCTATATGGTATGCGTGCATTTTGGTGCGATAGGCATTCTGAGATACCATCTGATGCGAGTCGGGCTCCGGTGCGGGATAGTGGGAGGGACGAAGAAGAAATTCTCAAACCATATTGAAATGAATACAGTACCCGTAATCTGAGAAACTCTTTCGCCTGAAAACAAACGGGCTAACTTTTTAACAGGGACCAACAACTAGCAGAAATTCAGAGACTTAGCAGTTGGCTATCTTATATCAGTTTTAAATGGTATAAAAAAACTCGTTCTTGTGCAATAGTTTAGCCGTAGTGAAGTAGATATAAATTGCTATATTACTCATGTCCTAGTTGTACAGTAATGTAACATTACAATTAATATCGCGAGTGACGTTAGCTTTGTGGCTCACAATCATAAACGAGAATTTACAATGATATTATCTTTTCAAGGTATCTGACATAATTTATCTAACTTTATCAGGCTATCACAGTTTACAATATACTGTTAAACGTATCAACTCTGAATTTATAACAACAGCATGATAATCAAAATCCAGCAGGAATGGATTCCATTTGATGACATTGTCTGATATGCCCACAAGCCAGCAGGCCAGCCATGCCAATAAAACGAGCAACTCCGCAGGGCGGTGCGGATGACATCCGCATTTACCGTGTGAAGTGGGGCTTCACCGTGAGGCCTAATTGCGCAAACTGCAGACCGCAGTCTGATTTTGAACGGGGGCGACTTTTTTCGGCAAATTAAAAAAATTTCGTCCCTGTATCTTGGGTTCACGGTGGTGACTTCTGAGGTTTAGTGGGCGAATCGCCTGTCGCCCCCCTGTATTTTTTTTTGCTGGTGCATGTCATCATGTACAGTATTTTGCACGCAGATCAAAGTTTTGACTATGAAGCCTTCTTCGAGGGGAAGATTCTAGAGAAGAAACAGGACCACACTTACCGTGTCTTCAAGACGGTGAACCGGCGCGCAGACATTTTCCCCTTTGCGGAGGATTACTCCAGCAACAGTCGCTGTGGCGCCCAGGTGTCAGTTTGGTGCAGCAATGACTATCTGGGCATGAGCCGACACCCGCGAGTACTGGAGTCAATTCGGTAAGATCCATAAACACAGGGAGGGGGTGAAGAGTTGTTACTGTTGTTCATGTTCCTGAATAACTATTACAGTGCTGAACTATTAACTAACTTGCTCATTCCTGGTGGGGGTTGCCTGAGCCTGCAGTGCATCACAGTGTACAAATGGCGAGGGTGTAGAAACACACTCTGGACAACCTGCCAATCCATGGCTGGGGTCATAAAGCACTCACTACTCCACTCATGCCGATTGGCACTGTCATAAATTTCAAGTTTCAATTAGCCTGACATATAATTCTTTGGACTGTGGGAAGAAACCCACGCGGACACGGCTATAACATGCAAATTCCACAGAGAGATTCAAACCTGCAACCTACCTGCTGTGAGGACAAAATTACGCACTGGGCCAGCAGGCCGCTGCACCCCTTTGAATGAAATTTAATGGAGCAACTGTGCTCCACAACATTATTTCATTTAGCAGACAAATCCACCAGTTGGGATCTGAGCTTGTTGACTAAAGTGGCTGCTGGTTCAATTTCCACTTGGGACCCTGCTGTTGTACCCGTGAGCAAACCTAAATTGTTTGTAAATATCCATTTAAACCTGAAACGATGAGCTAGCTGGTGGACAATGCAGGTCCAACCAGAAAACAGCCCTCATTTACTTTCCCCTATCAGTATTTCTCAATTCCAGTCCTGGGGCCCTACTGCCCTACACATTTGCCTGCCAGCTCAGCAATGGCATAATTCAGTCAGTCAGATCCTAATCATCAGTCTCTTGCTAAGTTGAAATTGGTGTGGTCAACCAGGGCTAGTACAATCATACATGATACTTTTTAAGTTAAGAAACACCATAAAACAGGATTTACAGGTTGACAAAATTGAAATTTGATGTCACCGCAACAATTCTTAATTTAACAATATTTTCTTGGTTTTGTCAACCTTAGGAGACCAAATATAAAATATTTTATTCTTATTTTTAATTCCGGCTTCCAGATTTAATGGATTAGGATACTTCATGAAATAAAAAATGACCCACATGGTGAAGTTAGTTTTCTGTTTACTAATTGCGTTATTATTGCAACTTGTTCTACTTAGTGTGCTTAAGGTTAGGTCATTGCAAAATGCTGTTCTTAATCAGAAAGTTTAATGCCTGAAGGCAGTGTTCCTTCATTAGGGATACCTGATTCAATGAACTAAGAGACTGACAATTGGTATTAGCTGATTAAGTGAATCATCCCACTGCTGAGCTGAAACACAAATTTATAGTGCTGTGGGTCCCCAGGACTGGAGTTGAGAACCACTGACCTATCAGACATTATTCTGCACTTACTTACTTGGCTACCAGCTGCAAGGCAATTAAAGAAATAAAAGCAACAAAAACAGCTGGCTAACATCTAATGACCAGCGCAACTGAAAATTACTGTTTAGACCAGCCAAAGCTGGATACGTTTGATTGATCAACCAACTGTTTGGCAAAAATGCACAACTAGTCAACCAGTTCACCATAACCTTACTCTACCAGCTTCCTCTGCTTTATTTTGGTCTGTCCAGCTATCCAGGTCACCCGCTTGACCAGCCACACACCAGCTATAACCAAACATAAGTGCAGAAAAGGCATCCAAATCCGTGTAGAAACACAGCTGGTCTTGGCCACAACTCTCAGCAGAGAATCAGTACAGCTGGTTGCTGTAGATGGATCTGTATTTTAATGCCACAATCCTCTGCATTCATGGACATTAAACTGTTATTTCGTCCACAGGAAAACGCTGGATAAGTACGGGTCCGGGGCGGGAGGCACTAGGAATATATCCGGCACCAGCGACTTCCACGTGGCCCTGGAGCAGGAGCTGGCAGACCTGCACCAGAAAGACCAGGCTTTGGTCTTCTCTTCCTGCTTTGTGGCCAACGACTCCACCCTCTTCACCCTCGCCAAGATGCTACCAGGCAAGAGCAACAGTGAGACCGAACTGAACACACAACCCCAACAAACTACCCAGTGGGCACTCAACGTCATTTCAACGTTGAAACTAAGTTGATATTTGGTCGTGACCTCGCACAACGTTGATTCGACGTTGAACCAAGGTTACACCATTCAACCTCAGACGTTGTCAAAACTCTAATGTTGAATCAAAGTTGATTAAACATTGGCTCCTTCATGGTTATTTACTTGTTGAGATTACAATGTTGTGTCAATGTCGGGTAATAGTTGTACGGTTGGGCGCCAACGTTAACGCAACATCAGATTGCGAACGTTCAATCAACTTTCAAATCCGACCTTATTTCAACGTTGTTCCAACATTGAACGTGACGTCATTTCAACATTGCTTCAACGTTGTTGTGCCCACCTGGTAAAAACTTGGAATATAGTCCAAAATTTTTTGGACAGTGGGGCTGTATCAAACAAAAAAGTGGTTCCTACACAGTTCACATGATTTGGATGTTAATGCTGACATATTCCAGCAGACAGTCTCTGCTCTTATCACACATTTATCATTTCAAATCAAAGCAAGATTTTTGCCACAGTACAAACACTTTGACGGTATATCGTATGGTTTCATCAAGTTATAATCATAGCTCATTCTTGGCATTTATACGCGTCATCAGGAGCCATCAGGAGTTTTGTGTGTAGAAAATCAGACCAAAACCCTAAGCCCTGTAATCAAGCATCAGTACGATGGAGACTGTTGGACAGCAGTAACAGAGTCCTCCCAAATCCTGGACATGGAGTCAAGAATAAAGAGTTGATCAGGATTTTACTCAACAAGGTTATCCAAGCTCTGTATTCCGGTAATGACATTAAGACTGCAGGGATTTGGCCTGATTTTTTGGCAAAACAAGAACAGTTTATGGCATGCACCAATCAAAGTGAAAAAGAAATAAGAGTAAAAATACACTATATGGTGCCGGATCTCTTTCACACCAGCTCTTTATGAGTTCAACTAATCAAACTTTGCCATTCCTGATACCTCAATTTAAAAAAAAGTTTACTTTCATGAAGTACGATTGACTTACGAGTCACTTCAGACGTTTTCTGCATTGACGTGAAAAAAAAGACTTTCCCTCTTTTCTGCACGCCCAATATTTCAGTATGAAATTGACGTAACTTGTTGCTTAAAAAAAAAGGACCCAAAATTTATGTCCAGGAAAAGAAATACTGTGATACTAATGGAAACAGTCAGTGCATCAAAATTGCAGACCACATCACCCACTTCTGGTGAATGTTACCCTCCTCAGGGTTCCCCACACATGGACCATTGTGTGGCGGGCTGCTTCGGAATCAGTTCGGACCACCACAAATCGATTCCGCCCCAACACGATTTTCATTATCGCATTCTCATCTGCGTGCGCCCAAAGAAAAAAAAAATTCCAAGTACTGAAAGACGTGTAATGTGCGCAATATTAGGGACAGGCTCCCCCGGTCAACAAAAGGAAAGGCATCTCTCACCCCACCACCCACCCCTCAACAAAATAAGCAGCGAAATCCCCACCCCCCCCAACAAAATAAAAAGCATGTACCCTTTCCCCCGATCAGCCACCACACATTGCTTTCTGTGCTGTTGGAAACACTGCCCCTCTAATCTGGCTGGATACAAATGACAGTGAGTGCACTCTCTTTCTGCAGTACTCCTCAGTTACCGGCATCGGCAGGCTCACCAATTCAAGTTTATGAGACTAAATCAAACATTATCATCAATAACGAGTGGTACCAGACACAAAATGCCCAGCCTGTAGGAGAGGTTTCATTGATTTTCAGTTTTTTGACGACATTGACCTTGACTCAATTAGGTCCAAAATTTTATCAGGTTATCCCTGGACCACTGCAGACTTTTCCAGAAATTTGATCACATTTCTTTGGCATCAAAGTGGCTTGGACTGAGAACTTGCCAAATTTTTGTTAAATAGAATGAAAATCTTATCACTTCAGAAGTAAATACCTGAATATTATGAGCAACGTGTGAAGCCAATATGACTATTTTTGGGATAGTTCTAGCCCAAAAATTGGTTTTTCTTTTATCGGCGACTTTGGCAAAGTCACTCGCTATTTTCAACAATTACCACTGCCCATCTATGTCCCAATAAATATGGAAATGTCTCCCAGTTGTGGATGTAATACATAATAATAGGCAAATTTCGCAGTGCTCAAAAAGGGAAAAAGTTTGTCATAGAAAGCAAAACTTAATGTATAGATTTCCACTATATTTTATGGACATTAAGATATCCCTCATAAAATGTCATCCATCAAAGTTGAAGGCTATCCTATGAATATTGACAAATTTACGAACAATTAAAAATTTTTGATGATGCAGTTTTTGAAGGAAATCCAAACTTAGCCATTGTCTCAGTGGAATTACTGAGAGGAGCTTGGAGTTAGTGCCTTGTGTCAGGGATGTCCAATCTCATCCATAAAGGGCTAGTGTGGCAGTTGGTATTTGTGACAGTTCAACACGAATACACCTGATTCTACTTACCAAGGCCCCTGATTGAACTCCCTGATCAGTTAATTAGTGGAATCAGGTGATGTAGCCCTGTGCTGTAACAGAAACCTACAGCCATACTGGCCCTTCATGGACACCCCTGCTTATGTGACTCAGGCTGCAATAAACCTGGAATAAACAACAAGCAAGAGGCAATAAGTAGCAATACAAAATCAACCAAAACTAGCAGCAAAAATAATTGTTGCTGATTACATAAGCGCAATACTGAATTAATTTCTGAGTAAGTGCTCCATTAGTCTACCTGTCTTCAATGCTGACCCACTCACGCTTCTCTGCTGGAGACTGCAAGATCCACCCTCTTCCTCAGAATCTTCCTCAGAGTAAAAGATCTGCAGTAACCTTCACTTTGTCAGCAGTCCATTCTGAATCTCCTTTCCCTGTCTGCAGACTGAAACTTCCACTCAAACTCCAATTTCCCAGTCAGCAGTTCTAAGACATACTGTCTCTCCCTCTCGTCTGCAGATTGCGAGATCTTCTCCGATGCTGGAAATCACGCCTCCATGATCCAGGGGATCCGGAACAGCCGCGCCTCGCGGAAAATATTTCGGCACAATGACCCGAAACACCTGGAGGAGCTGTTGCGTGACTCAGACCCCAAAACACCAAAAATCGTGGCCTTTGAGACGGTGCACTCCATGGACGGTAGGGCTGCTCCCCTTACGACAGACACATTCTCCTTCACTCTGCCCTCTGCAGGCTGCGAATGAATATTTACACTTTTTGGAAAATTTGCCAGTTGACAGTCTTACTTATAGTTCAATGACATGAATTTCATCCTTGTGTACCATTTTGACAATATCATAAATATTATCTTTAGGCTGCATGCTAACTATAAGACCTCTACGAACGGCTGCAGATCAAGGCAACATTGAATTTGCCAAATGAAGAGATGGAAACGCCTGCTGGCATCTCCAAATCGTTATTTACAGTCTACATCTTGTGTGTTTATGCCGAGGACAAATGAACACCGACTGAGAAGATCTTGGTCGTTTAGCAATTCCAAATGTAGCGCACATCCAAAAAATAATTAAAGCAAATTTTATGTTAATAATGACACATGATTCATTAATGATACATTTTCTCCCACAAAAGACCAAGTTTACAATTTTCTAATTTTGAGCCATGCGTTTGCTGGCACCTACTGGTGACATCACAAAAAAAGTTGCACTTCAGTATAGACTCAGTTCTCACAAGTCATATGCCAGCAGCGTTACATTTTGGAAAAATAGCAAATAGCACTTAGCACAAACTCGTTTAGTCGACTGTCCCAACAGTGCCACTTAATTTACATGGGAAACCTTTCTGAAATAGTACTAGGTCCTAGAGGTCCAACTCTCTGCACAGATGTGAGTTGCGCTGGCAGGAAATAACCAATTAGTCCTTGCGATTGGTGGAAAATTGGAATGGAGGAGGCGATCTTTTGGTGTGACAATCCCTAGCCCCACCATGGGTAGAATAAACGAGGCCGGTATGCATGTATTGTGCAAGCAGAGCAGACCACTGAAGTAAATGGCTTCAAGTTCAGACTGTCTTTTCACTCTCAGAAATGAACCAACATTTTGGACTTCTCTTTGTACGTATCCAAAAGGACATTAGTGTAACTTCAGTTGCATTGTAGATTACTCTCAATGCTAATACATTTACAAGTAGACGGTGCAATGTGATGTCAGCCTGCTGAGGTCTTCAGTGACGTGTGATCTGACTGGTTGATCCCCTCAGGTGCCATATGCCCATTGGAGCAGCTCTGTGACATCGCCCACAGTTATGGTGCTTTGACCTTCGTGGATGAGGTTCATGCAGTGGGGCTTTATGGTGCACATGGCGCTGGAATCGGGGAAAGAGATGGAGTCATGGACAAGATCGATATTGTTTCAGGAACACTTGGTGAGTAAGGGTTTACCTCAGCCCAGGAATGGTTGCAAAGCAAGTCAAAAGCAGCACTTTTTAAAGGTTATAAAAACCGGTAGAAAACTAGATCTCTTTCAGCTCAAACCAGCCTTAATGAGATTGATCTTGCTCATTTAGATTTTACTGCCAGAATGGTTTGCATTCCCAGGAAGGTAACAATGTCTGAAATGATCCCACGTATCATTGGGGGACAAAAAAATAATCACTGCTTGGTCTCTTGGGGAATTGTCTAGGGCAGCAGGTACCCATGTTCATAGGTTTACACGTATAAATGAATTAACAAATGTTATCTGAGAGAGACCACCAGGCTGACCTCCTGGACTCCCTGACAAAATGAAAAATCCTTCATTTTTGCAAAGTTAACAAATAAGCAATATATACAACTGCAGCTTTACCAGGACAAGGGTTATTACAAGAGATTCAATGAATGTGTAAGAGAACAACAGATCATGGCCATTAAATGCACTACTAGATATGATGTGAGTAAATGTTCGAATCGCATTTCAAACTACCAAAAATATGGATTGGATATGATGAGAAAAAATAGCATTTATGCTGTTTTCTGACGCGTGAACCTTCTAAAATCAATCTGGATCGGTCAATAAATGGATTTGGGCTGGCAGTCAACAAGGCCAAAGTGCTTAAGATGTGCGAGAATGATGCTGTACCTTCAAGCGACTTCTTGATCCCGTGCACTTCCCATCTGTTCTTGATTAGCCCTCTCTCCTGACAGGAAAGGCCTTTGGGTGCGTAGGAGGCTACATCGCCGGCAGCGCCAGCCTGGTGGACACCGTGCGCTCCTACGCCGCTGGGTTCATCTTCACTACCTCCCTCCCCCCCATGGTCCTGTCCGGGGCCCTCCAATCAGTGAGGGTCCTCAAGAGCTCCGAGGGGCGGGCCCTGAGGAGGGCCCACCAACGGAATGTCAAGCACATGCGTCAACTGCTGATGGACGCCGGACTACCTGTCGTCAACTGCCCGAGCCACATCATTCCCATACAGGCAAGCTGCCCGCCTCCGGCAGACATGGACTTCTAAACTTCTACAACAACACAGGAAAAGCCCTTACCCTCACAATTTGCCCTCAAACTCTTTCTTCAGTTGCAAACAAGTGAGCAGAACATTTCAGGGTTAAGTTCAAAGTCGTCATACAGTGGCCACATACAGATGAGATCTCAGACAGTTAAGCTGTCAAAACATAGGTCACTGGCCCAAACTGTCAGCAGCAGTAATAACAATGGCCTGTCCATCAAAAATTGGATGCACTGAAGTGGATCTCAAGAGGGAAAGGATCATTGGCTTGATTGGTTGATTAACCAGGGAAGAAGTCTGACACTCATCTCCTTTGATCTGGAAAAACCTAGTGAATTTATCAGTAGCAAGGATTCTCGCAACTGAACAAAAACCTTTGGATTCTGGACTTTCTAACTGGAAGAAATTATAGAAACCTGATTTTGACAGTTCAAATAACACATATATATAATAGCTAATGTATATAGATTTTCACCACTCTTAATTACCGCAAATGAGGGTCATATTCAAGCTTCTTCCGAAAGTGACAGATCTACTAGGTTTTTCCAGATCACAGGAGACATGTAGACAGGGTAGGGTACCTGCAAAGAATAGAAAAATTCAAGCATCTTTTGAGGTAATCTACCAGAGCTGACAAGTTGGGTTTTGCAACAGCAGTTACAAGGCTCAAACAAACAACAGCCATTCAAAAAATTTTTGACTTAATGACATCCTTTTAAAGCTTGGTAAGACAAATACCCACCAGACATCATCTCCAGATGTAGAGGTCAGACGATTCCCCTGCTATTGTACAATGTCCAATTTAACACAAATTAAAGTGTACTTTTTACATAAAAATACATTAACATTACCATGATTTTTTTTTTTAATTCAAAGTTTTATGACTAGGAATTTTTCCCTCACAAGCCACAAGATCATAATTTGGCTATAACTGGACGAGTTCTCTCTGGACCAGTAAAGTGGTGCCTAGATCCATCAGTGGCTCCTCAGTCAGTTTTCAATTGTTGACAAGCTACTCTGCATTAGCTATACTGAAGGTTCCCCCTTATCATTTTCACACAATTTGAAGTTTTCCAGTAATTTCCAGTTACAGTCAGTTTTTGGGCTGTGAGGGAATTTTTTTGGCCTTTGAACTCCAGCAAATTGGAATTGAAAACAACATATATGCAGTTAAATACACTGGGTTTAGAACTGTAGGCATTTATACATTCATATTATGTGAAACATGTAGGCATTGCAGCCCACTTTCCAAAAGCACTCTGTGTTGCACACTGCCCTGGATAAGAGCGTCTGCTGAATGACAGTGGTGTGATATATTGAGTGTTTCTGCACCAGGTGGGTAACGCAGAGAAAAACACAAAGGTGTGCGACCTGCTGCTGGAGAGGGCCAACATCTATGTACAGGCCATCAACTACCCCACTGTACCCCGGGGCGGGGAGCTCCTCCGCTTAGCCCCCACCCCACACCATGAGCCACAGATGATGGAGTATTTTGTGGGTAAGTAAAGGGAGAACCAGTGGCATTTTTAAATGAGGGTTTAGCCACCCATCTGATTTAGGGGCATTTAAAAGTTAGACCGGTTTAGATGAGAAAAATCAGATTAGACACCTAACTTAAAAACTCACACCTGTCTAAATACTAAAAATCCCTTCCAAAAGACTGGCTGACCGGTGTCTGACTTAAACTTTACCTTTAAAATGAGGGCAAAAAACCTTTCCTCAGAGGGCTTTCAAAAGACAGGAAATGGAGACTTTGGAGGCAAGGGGACTCTACTAACCAATCAGGTAAGCTAAGGTAAAACTCCCTGACCAAGCAGTCCGGAATGTCCTCTCAAAATCACAAGTCGGTGTTGAGGAACTCCACTGCTTTCAATTATCCCTCAATTGACCAGCGTAGCATATCTGCTACATGAAGTAAAAGGGTTAACAGCCTGGACACCCTGCTGGTTTTGTTTCTTATTGCCAAATAAACATTTGAGAATAACTTGAACGGTACATCACTTTAATTTTTCCCTTTGCATTATTACCCAATGTAGCAGATCTGCTACATTTTGTAGAGGTGGGTCAAAGGGTAGAATTTTTTAAAAACTATTTTTCCAAATATTGACCCATAATGAAAATATTTGCCTAGGGAAATGATTTTTTTTTTTTTTACACAACTGGAAATGGGTTTCGAGGGTTAAACCCTTGAAGAGATTTCATCAAAATGTTATTTTTTTCCTCCCAAACAAGTTGCTGTTCTTGATCAGTGGTTCTCCAACACGGTCTTGGTGGATGGCCTAGTACGCTTGTTTTTCTGGCAACCTCAATGGCTACCCCAGAATGTTAAAATTACTTCAATTGCAGTATTTATGTTTACAGGGATTAGTTACCCTTTTAAGCATATTATTAGAAATGTGTCTGCCTACTCCAAGGAGCTCATATTCAGGGGTATTATGCCATACCCGGTGACACGGCCAAATCAAAATTTAAAATTCTTTCATTTAATGGTGGTACGAAAGGAACAGTTCATACTAAAATGAAAATTCTACCCTCATCGACTTATTCCCATGACATCTGAAATGCGGGTGAAGCTTCCAAATTCGCATGACACACTGGGAATATGCCAGCAAAACTCTGTAGCAGCCTTCTGGAAAACAACGGAAATCTGTAGACCACTGTGGGATCATTCAAAAAGTTTTTTTGACCTTGAATATTTCAGTTGAAAATTCCAGCTACAACCAGCCAGTCGTGTAAATGATCAACCAACACTTCATCTGACCCTTTGCTTACATCGCCACCTTAAGTAGATTTAGCCACCTTGGTCCAACTATGGAGACCAAGTTTAACCACCTAAGACCAGCTCTGACCGCCACATGGTATCTAAAACACACCTAAAACCATCTTAGAATTGTCTGGTTTTAGCTGGAATTTCTAGCACGGTTAAATTAGTTAAAAAAGCACTGTAATATGCATTTTGTTTCATTTACTATTCAGCAAACATTTCACTGAATAAAATTCCTAGAAGTGATTCCTCACTTTTGAGAGGAAGTACATAATTGAGGAGGAAGTTGTTTTTGGTGGCGCAGCTTTGTGATTGACACGCGAGTCTCCTTTTGTCCAACAGAGAAACTTGAGGAGGTGTGGCAGGAGGTGGGGCTCCCACTCAACCAACCCACGGCCGCCGCCTGCAGCTTCTGCGACCGCCCTTGGCACTTTGACCTCATGAGCGAGTGGGAGAGGTCCTACTTCGGCAACATGGAGCCCCGCTACATCACCGTGTCCGCCTGAGATGGACAAACCACTGATCGACAGAGGCAACATCACCTGACCCCACTGCAAGAAAAACAGTCACTGTAGTGCTGTCGTGACCAACCCTGTTCCTGGACATCTACTGTCCTGTACATTTTCATTGAAACCCTAAAAAGGCACAAATCACTCGCGTAACATCGAAAGACCTGCGGTGAGGTGTGTTTTGTTAGGGACAGAGTTAAAATCTACAGGCGGGTGCATCTCCAGGTTGGCTACCAATTTCTTCTGGCAAAATCAGACACAAAGTATTAATACTTTACACTCCAAGCGAAAAAAAATATTTTAAATCCTTTCCCCCATTCCCTAAGTTCCAGCAGAGGAGGACAGGTGATGTTACTGCCAGCTGAAGTCAGTAAGCGCTCCTAATGCTTTTGCTGCGCAAAATTTAACATGGTGACGAGCGGATCCTGCGCTGTTAGTTACAGAGGACTTCTGAGCTTGCCCTGAACTGGGCCAAAGTGTTGCCGCACCAGATGCACTTTTTACAAATGCCTTTAACATTTTAAGCGTCACAAAAAAAGGTAATGATTTGCTCAAAGGATAGCATGAGGTTTTTCAGCCTTGCTGTGGTTCTTCGTCTACAATGAAAGATGTCGTCCTCAAGCCTGTCTGCTCAAATTTTTTTTCATGCTTCATGTCTGCTTTACCTTTTTTTTTTTGATGGCTGTTACTGGGGAGGTATGATGATTCAAAAGCTGTCTCCAGTTGTAGAAGCCCTGTCAGCTAAGTTCAGTTTTATTGTGGCCTACTTTTTGTACATTCACTGCCACAGGCCTTTCCAGAACGAAGACTGCCTGTGTATCATAAACATGGCCAAGTATCATTATGGAATGAATGCTATTATTTATTACCCATTTCCAAAAAAGTTGACACATCATGTAAATGCACATATTATAAAAGTACTGAATTGAGAAGTCAATTCACCATCTACTACGTTGACAATAGTAAGACCATTTTTGATGTTTTAAAATTTATTTTTTTGCTTACTGAAAATATACAATGGGATGACTGCAATGTGCCGAGTAGGAATATGTCTTATAATCACACTCGTTCAGCGTTCAGACACTGAAGACACTAGATGGTCATGTCTAACAAGAAATATATCCTCAGTGCTCCATTATGCATCACTATTGTGAATCGTGCAATTGTACAGGGCCTTTGTTAAGACATATGCCACTTGAAAATGCGACTCGGAGACCTATCAGGACTGCAGGTAGGCCAATCTAGCACTCCACTCTCCACCTATGCAGCCGTGCACTTACAATCCATACAGAATGTGGTTTGGCCACTTGAACTGTTCCCTTATCAGACCACAAAACACAGTTCCACCGCCCATGGCACGGAGCCCAGAGAAGTTGGAGGCACTTTTGAGCAGCCTTATTTTGATGCTTTGGTGCTGACTGCCTAAGGTCTACTAACAATTATTAGGTAACATGTCATGATATCTATCACAGTCCCACAAAGCACATTCAGAAATGGTTGCCAACCTTGGTTTTTTAACCGGATTCAATCAAATTCTTTCCATTTTTTAATTATATTTTGCTCAAAAAAAAAAAAATTAAGGGAACACTTGGAGTTATATTGTGTTGTTTAAGTGTTCCCTTTATTTTTTTGAGCAGTTTATAATACTCTGTAGAGGGTGAAATGTCATTCTCAAAGTGACCGATTACAAAGATTACATCTGTAGGCAAATTGATGAGCCTCTCGCCGCCTTTGCCCTTGAGGGACAAGGCCATTTTTGGAGGCTCCTTTTATGCAATAATCTAATGAGTTCACCCTACATGCATCACCCGTTTTACATCAACCTTTTATAGCAATCTGTCACAATTCTGACAAAGTACCCCTGTATATCTTTTTTGGGGGTGTACTGCAGTCAGACTTGATGTAAGCCTGTATTTCCAAAAAAACAAATTCATAACTTAATGCATTAAATATTGTAATGTTTTCAATATAGTAGATGCTTAACAGACTTCTCAAATTCATTTTTAATTTTATTTGTATTTCTCATGATGTGCCAACTGTTTTTTTGTTTTTTTTTTTTAAATTAGGGTAACTACCATTGTAAATGTTAATGTTATTTAATTTCCAAGAGGAATAACTAGCTATGTAAGCCTTTAAGTGTGATCTTATTGCTAAGAGCTCAAGAAAATAAAATTTTTTGTCGGTCAAATTACCCACAATTGTCAAGTGAAATGATGAAACCAAAAACTGGGACATGGATGCTTAGGGACAACAAGAAATGGTCCATCATAGTCATCCAGAGCTCAATAAACTTAATTTCACTAAATTGTGCTCCAAATTCCGCTTAGAGAAAGTTACTGTTTCTTTAGCGAGGCATTCTCTGTGTTCATGCACTGCTTTTTCTCGCTACTAGTCCAGTCGACATAAGCTAACTAGGAGTTTCTGTTGTTTGATGAATTTAGCGATCAACACATTCTCAAACTGAGAACAAGAGAAAAACAGCATAGCACCTCCACATTCAAGCCTAATTGAAAATTGCAAAAGCAAGACTTAAAAATTGACAAGAACCTTGGCCTTTCCATGTCCTCTGCTCACTTTGATGAACTCTATTGGATGATTTTTAACTCCACAAAATCATGTTTTCAAATGAAAACAATCTACTGCAAGAGATGAAGCCGATGGCCTCAAGCAAGAAGGGCATGAGTGAAAGTTTGGTCAAAAATGACTTTTTTGGTTGTTTTGGAATAAATGAGACCAGCCCCATCTCCTGACCGAGTCTGGAGTCCCAGTTCCGACCCTAAAGGGGTTAAAATGCCTTTTTAACATTATTGCATCTAGCTTACAGGTGGTGCTGTGGCGGTTTTTTGGCTCTACTGCAAAATTTGTAAAATGTCACGCCCTTCTTGCATGTGGCCATCAAAGTAACAACTATGATTCGCATCTCCTTCTTGGAAAAGATCTCCAGTTTTACTTACAATATGGTTACATTTTCTAAACCAGCTTCAGTTGCTGTTCACATACAAAAAAAATGAAAATCTTGGCAAACATTCTCCTCAAAGTCCGAGGAACCAAAAATATGAAACAACCACCCCTGCATTCCAACCCCAACAAATACAGAGATGATTAACCTCCCCATCCATCCATCGATTATCTATGGATACAGGAGGATAAATGGCTGCCATGGCCTACAGGCAGGCACACTCCCTGGGCAGGGTACCAATCAGTCACAGGGATCGCAGACCATTCACACACACTCATTCCCATCGCCAATTTAGAGTGACCAATCAGGCAGTCTCTGGACTGTGGTAGGAAACCGGATTTCCCAGGGGAAACCAATGTAAACATGGGGACGACATGCAAACCCACACAGAAAGGCCCCAGACCGAAAGCAGTGCTGCCCACTGCGCCACCATGCTGCCCTCTGCACAAATTAATTCAATTAAATGCCGAGCAACTACATTTTAAAGCAGTTTTTAACCATACTGCAAAACAAAAAAAAAAAACAGAAAACTACATCTTTATAATAGAAAGGTACTATTCTCAATTAAATCACCCATTTTTACAGTCCATAATATTTTTAAAAATCTAGCCGTGACACAGACATAGTTACACAGTGCATGTATCAAAGTTGAACACAGAAGGCCAGTTTCACAAAAAGATTAAGCTTAATCCTACACGACATTCAGTTAATGGAACTTCTCCGCGCAAAACTCAGTTTGGTCCAGGACCAAGCTTAATCCATGTCAGTGAAACTGACTCAGTACACTTGGCATTTAGTCCAAAATGAACCCTTCATGACAGCTGACAGCCTGCTTGGAGCTGAGGGTTAGCGGACAGAGTAACTGCATGTGCGACCCCAGCCCGACCCAGAGGCTGAAACCACATTAGCTGGAATCTGATGGGTAGGTGAGGCAGTGGGCAGGGCTATTCCACGCTCAGGAACTTGCGCTTCTTGGCTGTGCGCATGAAGGAACTGTGGCGCCACTCCACGTCCGCTGTCGCCTCGCCGTCCAGCGTGCCCAGCTTGATCATGTGCACTGAAAGAGACAGAGATGCTGAGCCACTGTGTGCGAATGCACATGTTTTTCTGTACTTGTGGGGACTAGAATACCCCATAAGGACAGTCAGGTCTGACATTTCTTTGCTCTCCATAAGGAAAAAGCTTAATTTTGGGCTGAGGGTTGTTATGGCCCCAATTTGTTATTACATTTATAACACAACAGCAACAGCAAGGGATGACAAACACAGTTTTAACAACTAAAACACATTTAATTTTTAACGAAGACAAAGACTAATAACAACCTACAACTAAAGACCAAGATTGATAAATAAGAAAAAACAGAAATAATTACAGTCCCTTTTTGGTGGGGTGGCTTGGTGATGTCCTGGATGAAGAAAATGCTCAAACACAGTCAAAGAAATCCACAAAAGAAACGTCACAGGTCTTGAACAGAATGGCAGGTCTGGTCATCTTCTTGCAATTTCTCCTACTACTTTACTGTCTCAATTCTTTTCCTTATATACTCTTTTGCAGACCCCACCCACATTTAGACCTCTTTTTTTTTTACTTTCTGAGACTTGCCCCAGACATGTCCAGGACATGTCTAAACATGACTCCAGTCTGAGCTTTACAAAAAAAAGGTAAATACTGCCATCTAGTGGCCTATATTCACATTACACCTCCATTCCAAAAGGGAAAAATTTTGACTCATAAAGGCAAAATTTTTCTTTTCAATACAAAATGGTTAAGTGAACACTTGTCTATATATACATATCATACAATATTCAAACACATGATATATATATACACATTCAAACACGGGATAAGCAATCAGCAATTACATTGTCTGTACCCTTCACATGCTTAATTTCCAAGTCAAACTCCTGTAAAATCAAACTCCAATTCAACAATCTCCGATTCTTGTTTTTCATCTTACTCAAAAACATTAACGGATTGTGGTCAGTGTACACAATCATTGGCTTTTGTCCTGTACAAACATAAACCTCAAAGTGTTGTAAAGAAAGGACCAGAGCCAACAGTTCCTTCTCTATTGTGGAATAGTTCCTTTGGTGGCGATTGAACTTCCTGGAGAAGTATGCCACGGGATGCTCAATGTCATCAGAGTCACTTCTCTGTACGAGCACAGATCCACAAGCTTGGTCGCTAGCATCGACCGCGATGGAGAACGGTTTGTTGAAGTCAGGAGATTTGAGCACGGGGAAGTGACACAGCAGAGACTTCAGGCGATCGAAGGCTCTCTGGCATGCATCATCCCAGGTGAACTTTACGCCTTTCTTCAGTTGGTTAGTTAGACTGAGAGCAATCTCAGCAAAGTTCTTGCAGAACTTGCGGTAGTACCCGATCATTCCAAGGAAGCGGCGCAAAGCTTTTTTGTTGTCAGGAACTGGAAAGTCCTTGATGGCTTGGACTTTAGCATTTATGGGTGCCACCTTACCCTAGCCTATGACGTAGCCAAGATAGGTGACAGTAGCACAACCAAAGTCACTCTTGTTCAGGTTAACAGTCAGGTTAGCCTGGGTCAGGCGCTGGAACAACGTCTCTACATCTTTTAGATGTTCTTCCCAGGAGTCACTCCATGTGATCAGGTCATCGATGTATGCACCCGTGTGTGGCAATCCGGCGATTGTAGACTGTATCATTCTTTGGAACGTGGCTGGGGCATTTTTCATGCCAAAGGGTAGGACTTCATACTGGTACAATCCAGATGGTGTGGCAAAAGCAGAGATGCTCTTGGCCCTCTCAGTTAAAGGCACACACCAATAACCCTTCAATAAATCAATCTTGGTCAGAAACTTTGCTTGCCCTACACTATCAATACAATCATCAATCCTAGGTATTGGAAACACATCCGTTCTAGTTACAGCATTGACTTTGCGATAATCTGTACAGAATCTAGTACTTCCATCAGGTTTTGGAACTAGCACACAGGGTGAACTCCAATCGGAGTTGGAGGGTCTGATAATATCATGTTTTAACATGTACTCAACCTCTTTCTCAGCAATCTTTCTCTTTTCAGGATTCATCCGGTATGGATGCTGTTTTATTGGTTTGGCATCACCAACATCTACATCATGAGAGGCTATAGTAACTCTCTTTGGAACATCAGGAAACAAATCCTCATATTTCTTGATCAACCTTTCAAACTGATCTCTCTGTGAGGGTTCTAAGTGCTGGAGTTTTACATCAAGATTTTGCAACACTTCAGTGTTTGACAATTTACATGAAAGAACTTCAGCTTTAATTCTTGGTTCATCATCTTGAAACTCCCCCTCATCTTCACACGTTTCGACCATTGGAGAATCTGAAGTGACAGCTGCAACCCTAGCATTTCTGTCATGATAAGGCTTTAGCATGTTAATATGACACAATTGTTTTGGTTTTCTCCTATCTGGAGTCTTCACAATGTAATTGAGATCATTGAGTTTTGTCAGAATTTCATAAGGACCATGAAATCTAGCCTGCAATGGATTGGACTGCAAGGGAAACAACACAAGGACCATTTCTCCTGGTTTAAACTCACGGCTTCTAGCCTTATGATCATACCAAGTTTTCATTTTTCCCTGACTTGATTTCAAGTTCTCTTTGGCAAGGTCACAAGCTGCACGCAATCTTTCCTTGAACTTGCTAACATAGTCTAACAGACTGATTTGCGGCTCTTCCTCTTGCCATTGTTCACTCAATAATAGCAAAGGTCCTCTCACTTCATGACCAAACACTAGCTCAAATGGACTGAATCCAGTAGACTCCTGCACTGCTTCTCTAGCTGCAAACAACAGCAAATGAACCCCTTCATCCCAGTCTTTCTCATGGTCATAACAATAAGTCCTCATCATTGTCTTGAGAGTGGAATGAAACCGCTCTAAGGCACCCTGACTTTCTGGATGATAGGCACTAGAAAGAATCTGTTTTGCACCTAGTTCATACACAACCTGCTGAAACAATCCTGAAGTGAAATTGCTACCTTGGTCTGACTGAATTTCCCTGGGAAGGCCAAACAACGTGAAGAACTTTATCAAAGCCTTCGAGATTGCAGTTGCCTTGATGTTACGTAGAGGTATGGCTTCGGGGAATCTGGTAGATGCACACATGATTGTCAACAAGTACTGATTTCCAGATCTAGTCTTGGGTAATGGACCAACGCAATCAACAATGACCCTAGAGAATGGCTCCCCAAATGCTGGGATAGGCTGCAATGGAGCTACAGGTGGGTCTAACTGGTGTTTTCCAACTACCTGACAAGTGTGACAGGTTTTGCAAAAGTTGGAAACGTCTTTCCGAAGCCCAGGCCAAAAGAAGTGTTTCATGATCTTATCAACAGTCTTGTTAACACCAAGATGACCTCCTAAAGGTAAACTATGAGCCATTGTTAAGATCTCATTCCTATAGACCTTCGGAACAACAATTTGCCTGACCACTGCCCAATCTGCATTGGCAGGGATATCAGGAGGGCGCCACTTCCGCATCAACACACCATCCTTGAGATAATACCCAACTGGAACTGCATCTATTTCTTTTTCAGGAAGGGCTCTCCTCTTTAGTACACCAATTTCAGGATCATTAGTTTGCTCCTCAATCAACCGCTTTCTGGACAGAGACAAGTCTCCAGACACATCAGAATCACCAGACCCATCCGGCTGGCTGAATAGAGAACTGATAAAAGTATCTGATAAGTCCTCAAACGGAGAAACCATAGTAGGCCAATCAGAGTCATGAGGCGAACCACCTGAGTCCTGACTATTCAATGTACTGGACGGCACCACAACATCATCTTCTTTAGCCTTCTTGGCCATAGCACGAGTCACTGCGCAAGAAGGATACAGAGATGGGTCCTCATCCCCATCTTCAGTGCTCGGCTGTGAAGTAAGATGTACAGGGGGAACTACTTTGCCCCCCAGCCAGGTCATTGCCTAGCAACAGAGAAACACCCTTTATAGGTAGACTTGACATAAGTCCCACCTTTACCTGTCCTGTAACTAAATCTGACTTCAAGAATATAGAGCGCAGGGGTACAGATACAGTCCTCCCTTCAATACCTTGTACAAGTATGAAATCCCCTGAAGCGGTCTCATCACGTAACTCCAAGGAGTCCATCAACAAAAGTGACTGAGAAGCTCCGGTATCCCTTAGGATATATATGGGGACAGGAGTAGTATGCTCATTCAGAGCCACAAATCCCTCTGACACAAATGGAAGAAATTCCTCCCTCACAAAGTCAGCTGTATTAGGCTTTTTAGCCCCACAAGAAGCAGGCAATTCAGCAGATTGGTTATCTACTACAGGGGTTTCTAACCTTGTTTTCACAAAGGCATTTGGTTTGGTATCCTTTTCTTTTTCTTTTTTAGCTTTAAGGAACCAACAGTTAGTTGTAACATGACCAGATTTCTTGCAATATCTGCAAACTAGACCACTTCTGTCACTGTCAGCTTTCACACTTTGATCAGACCTGTTACTGGATTTCTGAGCACCATCACCAGATTTGTCTTTGTCTTTGGGTGAGGAATCTTGGGTATCACCATAACCCTTTTTCTGAAATTGGGACCATCTATTATTACTGCTAGACTGAAATTTGGACTTATGTGTGAGAACATATTCATCTGCAAATTTGGCTGCTGATTGCAAATTCAGTGCTTGCTTCTCATTAAGGTAGGTCTTAACATCATCTTTAACACAGTTCTTGAATTCTTCAACTAACACCATCTCTTTTAGTGAGTTGAAATCATCCTTGACCTCCATAGAAGTACACCAGCGCTCAAAGCAAACCTGCTTCTCATTAGCAAATTCAACATAAGTCTGATTTTCAGATTTCTTCAGACCTCTGAATTTCTGTCGGTAAGCCTCTGGAACCAACTCATAAGCTCTCAAAATAACCTTTTTGACAACCTCATAATCAGAGGAATCATCTGCAGACAAAGCCGAATAGGCTTGTTGAGCTTTACCCTTGAGGACAGTTTGCAACATCAGAGGCCAGTGTTCCTTTGGCCACTGGCAACTCTTTGCTACCTTTTCAAAACACTGGAAATAGTTGTCAACATCCTTTTCCGAAAATGGAGGCACCAGTTTTACCTCCTGGCTAGCCCGAAATTTATTTTCAGTTTGAATTTTTATTTTTAGTAGCTCCATTTGGAGTCTTTCTTCTCTATCGAATTTCTCTAATTCAAAATCTCTCTGTCTTGCAAATTTTTCTAACTCAAATTCTCTTTGTTTTTCTTCTCTTGCTAATTTTTCTAACTCAAACTGCCTTTGTTTTTCTTTTTCTTCCCTCTCAAATTCTCTTTGTTTTTCTTTTTCCTCCCTTTCTTTTTCTCTTTCTTCCCATTCCTTCTCTTTTTCCCCCCGTTCTCTTTCTCTCTCCTCCCTTTCAATCTCTAGCATTTTCAATTTAAGCTCCATTTCTATATTTGGATTTTCCACTGGAAACTGTTCCAGATCTCCTGGTGCAAACACATTTTCATCAATGTAATATTCAACTATCTCTCTAGCCAGTCTTGCTTTTCGCATGGCTGGTTTTACCTCTGTCAGCTCTAAATGTCTGCAAATTTCTAGCAGTTCTGTCTTTTTAAAAGACTTCAAAACCCCTACGGTTGGTGATGCCAAGAAATCATCCATTGCTGTTGTCAATATATATCTAGGAAAATTCACAAAAACAATTTCACAATTTGGAATGTTAGATTTTCAATAAATTACTCACACAATGGTCTATCCCGGACGAGCCCCCAATTTGTTATGGCCCCAATTTGTTATTACATTTATAACACAACAGCAACAGCAAGGGATGACAAACACAGTTTTAACAACTAAAACACATTTAATTTTTAACGAAGACAAAGACTAATAACAACCTACAACTAAAGACCAAGATTGATAAATAAGAAAAAACAGAAATAATTACAGTCCCTTTTTGGTGGGGTGGCTTGGTGATGTCCTGGATGAAGAAAATGCTCAAACACAGTCAAAGAAATCCACAAAAGAAACGTCACAGGTCTTGAACAGAATGGCAGGTCTGGTCATCTTCTTGCAATTTCTCCTACTACTTTACTGTCTCAATTCTTTTCCTTATATACTCTTTTGCAGACCCCACCCACATTTAGACCTCTTTTTTTTTTACTTTCTGAGACTTGCCCCAGACATGTCCAGGACATGTCTAAACATGACTCCAGTCTGAGCTTTACAAAAAAAAGGTAAATACTGCCATCTAGTGGCCTATATTCACATTACAGGGTTGAGTTTATGCAGATAGCAACAACTGGGACTTCACTGAAGGTCCAGTTTTGCAGTTAGGTGTTAAAATTAGGCTCTAAGTTTATGTTCGATGTTAAGAATTAGAGTTAAACTGAGGGGTTTCAAGGTGTTGAGTGATTTTCAGCTCTGTGATGTGGAAGTAGGAGTTGAGTACTCTTATTATTCCGTCTCCAGGAGTGTAGTAGTGTACTGGTTTAACTGCATAATTAGGTCAATACATCTGAATACACACAGACATCATAAGAACAGGGCCCCAGCACTAATACTCCAACAGAGTAGACTGACCCCATAGACCATAAAAACACCCCTCCCTCCTTTTTTCATGGAAATTTCTCTGCATAAAAACAAAAATATCAACTATTTTTCCTGCCGAACGTGGTCGAATGGTATTGCATTTGATTACATTGCTTTCCATTTTGAAGTTGCGCTGTCTCAAATGTGGGATAACGGCAGCCATATTAACAAAAACACTGGACCCACATAACAGAGCTCCTGACAAACCGGGAACAAAAGGAGAAAATGGGTCCATAAATACTCTCCAGGACAAGTCCACGTTCTGCTTGACGCTATGCGTGTGCATTTCACCATAAATGGACAGAGCGATGGCCTTCTACGGTATAATCGCCTGAGGTAATGAATCATTTGGTGACCACAAATTTGAAGTGCTTAAAATAATTTGCATATGACTGATTTGCCGCTTTGGATAACATTTCAAAGATATTGGCCTTAGGAGGGAACTTCGCACACCCCGTGATCAAGTTTAAAAGTTAATATAATGCGCAACAATTAAATTTAACTAAAAATAATCACCAAAAAATCTTTTAAATGGCAATAAAAATTTGTGTTTTATCGTTTCGCTGTCAAGATCATTTGAAAGAATAAAGAAATCCTTGGACTCCATTGGTTTATCATATGCTAACAGGTAGGCCAGGTGACAATGGACAAACACTGCTGCAATTCTAGTGATTCCACGTGCAACTTCAAATGAAAAATGGCATATTGCTCAAATGTTAATGATATTACTGCTGGAGTGAGCAATTTTTTTAAAAAAATCACTCTTTGTCATATTTGTTAAAACTGTTACTATGACCTGACAGTGGGATGTCAGATGATCTTTGAGAAAATCTGAGTCATCTGGCTCCATCTAGTTCTCCTAATTCCTTTAGCAAGATTTCACCGCGACAGGGACCAAAAAACCAATCAGAGCCAGGAGTGACTGACGATGTCATTCATTTCTCACGCACACTCAGGGCGCTGCCCCCTCCCTTGCGCTTTTAACCTGTGTCTACGTCCAGCCTCTAAAGTTTTACTAAAGCAATGAATCAGGGGGCGTGGCTTTGGTCAGAGACTTGAGGGGAGGGGGTGGGTTTGAAGGTGAGGCTACATTCAAATCTTGCTCGCAGATTGCATACTCTAGCTTTAAGCCTTTAAAATTTATGGTGAGAGAACAATCAAATGCTCCACTTGACAACACGAAGCAGTCTCTCCGTTTATGGTGAAATGCACTTGCACAGCATGAGGCTGTATACTAGAAAAGGCATTCAACTGTGCTTTAGCTTTACCTCCCCACATGCTTTCAAAGGTAATTTAGTACCAGTATGGTCATGCGACCAATAAAATACAAAAAAAAGGCACTGCTACAGTATTTTTAAGTGTTTTTTGTCCGTTGCCGGCAGGGGAGCCAGTAATTTTGGAGCCCACTGCATAATGTACCACCATGTGGTCGTTTGCTGTACCACACGTTTCTACCATAACTGTGACGAGGAAGTAGTTATGCTTTGCTTACACTTCATTTCAAACCTCGGGCCCACCTCCATCAGCTCAATGTTCTTATGGTTCGTCTTCTTATACGTGTGATGCCTGTGGAAAAAAAAAGCAACGTCGTCACTGTTAGCTGCTGGTCTTGCTAACGCAGAATATATAAAGACTGTAGCGGCATCTGCTGATGCTCTTTTAACCAATAGCTGCTTATCGTCTGTTGATGTCAAACAATTAAATTCTCTTTTGCAAGGTAATGTTTTAGACCATGAAAAACAATCACGCTCTGATTCTGAATGGAGTTTGACATCCTCCTTGATAAGAAAGACTAAAGCAACATTTTTATGTGATGTACCCCATTCAAATAAGTCTCCTGGGGTTAATAAATGCCCTAGAGCCACTGCCAGGACACCTGCTTTGAGGGCAACCATTTCTGATTTACATAAAAGTTACTTTATTTCATTAATTTCTGTCGTACATTAAAGTTGTGATAAGTTAAACAACACAGTTACAAGCAGTTTAAGCACAGTATAAACCAGCAGACTAATGTCTTTTTATGGATGAAAAAAAATTTGTAATGATTAGTTTAGCATCTAGCAGCGTACTGGCATTACATCCACCACAGGCTGCTCTGCTCCCCAAATATCAGTGTCTGGATCCATAATTTATTCTTTGAGGATTCTTCACAATTTTTGGGATTTTAAGATTAGAATAAGTGTCATACATCTTAAAATCCATTAGGCAGCAGTAAAGTTCCACACAACTAAACTCAGCCAATTGCACAGCTGTGACCGTTGCCCACACAGGACTTTTGGCCTTAGCAGAGGTCTGCGCTCTCTGAGTGCCACTCGAGTCTTCATCCTGTGAACTGTTACCAGTCTTCCAGCACCCACAATTCAAAATTTTCAAAATAAATTTAATTTGAAATATTTCATCATGAAGTACTTTCACAATGATACACACAAGCTGGTTTTTCAAAAAAATAAAGTGATTTTAAGAGGTACCATGTCCATGAACAAGCACAAACAATTTCAAGGGGTTATATCAAAAACATATTGGGCAAGGGATGCATGCCAATTTTATCAAAATAGGCGTGCAATGCACGGAATACCCCTCAGCCCGATGTCGAAGTTTTTGGAGACGCCCGCCTGCCCGCCCAACCGCACGAAGGATAGCAATACCCCGTCGGCCTTGAGGGCTGAGGGGTAAAAACCCAAGCTTGCTAAAATTGAAATACCCAAAGAAGTATTTAGTGCGGTGAGCTAACGTTAAACATTTGTTCCTTTGACATGCGCAGGTACATTCCATGCGAGTACAATAAAAATCTGTGACAAAGAACGTGGGGATCTTTGTTTAACTGGCATGGAGTGACCCATGACACATTTCAGGTCTAAAGGAAGTAATAGCCTGATTAAATTTAGTGTTGAACAACCTAAGGTTGCCACCTTCAGTATTTCCATACAGACAAATGAAGGGCATCCATACAACAGCACATGATTGATGAATCCCATCAAACACATTCAGTGAGCAAAACTGCCACCTTGAAACTCCAGTTATCAGACCTTCACTCTGGGCTTAGCCAGACCTCCCTACCACATAAAATGCATCTCTCCGCAACAGTCACTTCATAATCCAATTCAGACTCGTCAGGCAGTAAATGTGCTCAACCAAATCTCACCTGAAGGAAATGTAGTCTTCCTGATTGGCGAAGGTGATTATCCGCCTACTGTCCTCTTTAGGCACCGGAAAAAGATATTTCAGAATGTTGGACACCTGAACAAGAAAAATTTCAGGTTATGTTTGAAAATTTTAGTCTGTCAAACATAAGAATCGAATCTTAAACAATTTTTATTTCAGTTTCAAAAACAGAAATAGATATCTAAAAGGTTAAAATTCACATTTCAATTTCACGGGCAGCAATATGGATGGGTGACATTTTCGTTCCATAGTGGATGAAGGAGATTTTTAGGTCTTCGTTATAGTTTCACTGACTGGACTAAGGATCTTAAGATCTCCACCACAGCTTCACACCCAGTAAACCCACTCTAAAGGTTTACACTGCAGTCTCACGTATAGTAATACAGATGAAAAGGGTTTGATTTCAGTTCTGAGGGCAGTAATCGGAGGTGAGGTGAGAGCGAAAGAGACGCGTGTGGTGCTCACCCTCCTTCCGAGGCGCGAGGTGAAGTTGTGGAATATGAGGTGGGGGAAGGCCTCGGACATGGTGCCGATGTCGGGAACGTCATGTCTCATGACCACGTTGTACAGAGTGAAGTACGCCGTGGGCCCAAACGGCAGGTGACTGACAACCAGGGCATCTTGAGTCAAACAGGGAGAATATCGACACTCAGCCACGATTAGTTGGCCACTCAACACTGACCTGCGCAGCGAGTGACAACCTCATGGGCTCCCATGAATCATTCAATTAATCTATTCGGCAGGGTTAGCTGTTCTTGCCAATTCCCGTTTGACGTGCACAGAGAAGTTTGTGATCCCATCCCCCCTCCTGAGAATCATGACGGTACATTTGAGTACATAAATCAATATTTGAGTTCAACATTTCGTCCCCCTCCCAGAGGTGATGGACCAGTGAAACATTCTGAAATAGAACATGAACACAGCACCTTACTTAACTCATAAACAGTATAATAAGAGATTTTAGCAATGTAAGGGAGAGCGTGCAATTGCAAATTTGTGCATTATAAGCAATAGCAAACCTAAACATAGCTTAAGTTACCTCGTAGCCAGCATAAAATTATGACATTAAGCAGCAGATTGCCAGCCTCCAGGCAGTTTTTCTTAACTATTTAGGCAAGCAGGTTACATTTCTTGGTTACAGTTCATATTTTCGAGGTCAATCATTTGGCTGTAAGACTGATTTGCACAGCACAGTTAAACAAATTAACATGCTGTAACATTGGCCATATGACTTAATGAGTGAACAGAAAAACCAATTTGTTGCCCAAATATAGTCCTTAAGGTAATGTTAGCTAACATGCTCACATCATAGGACCAAACAGGAGGAAGGGAAGATTTTACTTCTGAGCTTTCAGAGGCCAGAGGGGGCATGAATACCAGCGATAAACATCAATCTATTTATGCAATGACCATCAGGGTACAGAGTGAGAGAGCCCAAAATGGAAAAGTAATTGCTAAATCCACTTCCAGGGGCAGATGAACCCAGAAAATAGTGGCAAAGCCACTGGTTTTAACCAGATGGAACCATGCAATCCCTCAGTGAGCTACGTAAAAATTGTGGGGCAATTTTCAGTTTCAGCCACTAGGTGGGAGTCTTGACATTAAAACGACTCCACCAAAAAGAGGTTCCTCCCTCTCCACGCCTGCTCCCTTGTGGTGTTGGGACTTACGGATCTCTGAAGTGAGTCAAATCTGATGGCTCATCATTCCCATCTTTTTAGGAGGCAGAGGTTACTAAGTTTATCGGCGAAATAATCAGGAAAATGATGAAAGGGTAAGATTGGGATCAGATTCTAGATTAAGACATCCCATAAATATCATTCACTTTCGTATATGTGGACTAGGTTCACCAGCCTGCACCAAATTACTCGTACTGCCAGATCTGATGTCGTGATTGCATTTGCTGTGTGTCAACACACTGCTCAATTATGGTGATCATACTTCTCCCGAGGCAAGATGGTGTCCACATTATTTCTTCCGGATCATCCATTTCTTAGCACTACTCACGAAGGCATTTTGGTAAGAATAGGTCAAGACAGCATAAGATTCTGATCACAATGCGAGCCTGATCACCTTGTGATGCGGTCTGGCTCGCATCTAACAGTGTGATCAAAGATAATCTGGGACTGTCAAGACCTTGCAGTCAACACATCCTGCTGTGATAGGCTGATAAAAGTTGCACCAAATTGACAAATGTAACCAAGTAATGTCATCCAACTAGCTTTACTTGAAAATGCTACATATGAACATCCAACCATGTAACCAAGTAGGCAAGGTTAGCAATTTTCTTTAGCTGTAAAATAAGATGACTTACATTAGTTATATCTTCTCAGATTGCATTTTTCACAACCAGTCAACATCAGTCACAGATGTCATTGTGAGGGCAGAGGCAGTAATGCTGGGCCTTGTGCTGAAAAGTACGTCAACCTGAGCCAACTTCCAGAGTGATAAGTGCCCATGTTTCAGACATGAGTTTCGTGGGGAGAAGTTCGCGGGCAGGTGTTTACCTGGCTGACCCCTGGTCTCGTGGAGGATGACGAGGTCAGTGACGCCATTGGCCTTGCAGGCTTGCACCAGCGCGTTCACCTCGTGGTTCCCTCTGTTCATGCGCTGAGCACCGGGGAATATCAGCTTCATTTCCTAATTCACAAACAGAGGCTCAGTGTTCCGTCCACCAACAAATACCCTGCGCCAGTACATCTTCCCAAATACTTGTTAAAATTTTCTGCCTGACAGCAATAGTCATCACCTATATTTAAAAATATAATCACAATTGGGTAGCAGCCTAATTTGGCCTCAGTTATATAGTTTGAGACACAATTTGAAAACAATTTTTCATAATCATTTCACTAGGCAAAGGAAAATTTGGATGGCATGTAAATCCTAATGGATGCAGTCTGGCAACTCCCTTCGGTTGAAAAAGACCCAATCAAACGCAGAGAGAACCAGCCACAGTCGCCCGGACCGTCAGCAGTAGTCAATTTACAATGCGCCATTACTCCGAGTCAAAGTTGGACCCCATTTATGCAGACAGATGCCGCCAATCAGTAGTAAAATTAAATTAACAGGAGTAACCTGCCTCATAAATTTGTAATTGTGGTTCACAGACTTCGAGGTGAAAGTTATTTTTCAGGAGCACTTCCAATACTTTGTCCCCTATTCTGGGTGTGCAGCCCTAATAGAGATACCGGGGGGCTGCCTGATCAAATTCCCAAAACAAAATCATTAGATTCATCCTGAACCCAGAATAATCCGTCTATATCACCATGTAACATATTTGTGTGGCACAGTGACAGAAAGAGCTTCACAGTGAACCTAAGCTACAACCAGACCCGGGGTCAGATTGTAATTCGGATTAAGATTATGATTGCAATCGTAATCACCAATTTTGATGGGCCCATAATCGTTATCTCCAATTTTGCAGGGACTGTTATTATTATTTGTTGTTGTACAAGTTGTTATTATTTCATGAGTAATTCTACAATACAAAAACAACGTTTAATCATTTCACATACTATTTTATAAATATATAAATGCATCAATATACATGTACCATTATGAAGATACCTCCACAAAGAAACCTTAGTCTAACCAGTCGTAATCAGGAACCCATGTAATCGTAATCATAAATTTCTGGAGGACTATAATCGTAATTGTAATCTTTAAAAAATGTCTCCTAATAATCATAATCACACTGATTATGCATAATCCACCCCAGGTCTGGCTACAACTACAAGATATGCCAACCGCATCAGAGGCAAGAGATAAAACTCCCAGCTTGAAGTCAAGGGACAAACTAGGGCTGGGCGAAATGGACTGAATCAAATATCCCTACATTTTTGACCCACCTCATTGATATCAATATTGTGCCTATATTATAGGGATAGCCATTTGTGCAAACACAAAATATTTACACAATGCAATTTTTTTTTATAAACCGTTATTAGTAATACAGATGGAAAGACCAATCAGGTACAGGCAAGGGCGAGAACGGTCAAAAACGTTCAGGCAACTGCATCCCTTTACTGTAATGCAGCCTTTAAAACCAAAAAAAGACATCAAATTACATTAAATCATGATATTGAGATATCCAAAAAATTCCAGACAGTATCGACAATCACAGTGGGGTCTATTCTCCCGTGCGCGTAAGTCGAAAAAAGCGCATAGCTACGCGCTTTTCAGTCTACCCGTATTCTCCCCTCGACTTAAGTCTATGTATTACGCGCCTCGAAGGCAGTTGCGCGCTTGGGGCGGAGCAAGGTCAAAATCAGGGCATTTCCGGGCGTTTCTCAAGCGCATTCTCCCCCTGGCTTACGCGCTTTTTCTGTTAAGCGCTTTTGAGGGCTGTATTAAGGTCAAGCGCCAACATAAGGCGAAATGGAATATTGCGTTTGATGTTGGTTAAAGGCCAAATTTTAACATTAATTTTATTTTATTTAACATGGTAAAGGTTGAGACATTCAATATTCGATTGTTCATCCTTATTTCTAAACTACATTTCTCATGACCATAATAAATTATCAAACGAAAGATATTACGCAACAGCCCCTTACCTAATTAGTTCAATTATAAATGCATTAGAAACATTACAAACATACCGGTGGTCATCAAGGTCACAACTGCGATGTCGGTCCTAGCATCTGGGTTGTTCCAGAGAGGCTGGTGATGTCATGCACATATCTCATGTGTCTGTGTCAAGGAGTCTGACAGTTCATTGACGCTCCAAGTTCTTCACCATGCACTTCCACTGCAGAAAGAGTGGGTGCTACCTCCTCCTTTAGTGCAGTGAAATGCACAGGGGATGACGGTTGCTTATCACCTGCAGCGTGCACACTTCTCCAATGTGCAGTGAGCCTGGCTTTTACAGCGCCCCGCAGATCTCTCCATTTAGGCTAGGCAGCTATTTATTTTCTTTTTATTTAATATTTTCTGCAATTTTGCCATCACGTCCGCTTGACATGCGCAGTTGTCACAGATGTGGATTTAAAGTTTGTAGGCATATACACGGCGTCGGCTATTCATGCTAAAGGGCTATTAAGCCACCTGCCCAGACGGAAATTCACGCTGGAAGGTTATTTCGCCGTCTGCTCTGACGCATACTTCTCCACAAGGCTACACTTTTACTACAGCCGCGGACAGCACTACAACTGTTCGACATGTTATTCGACCGTCGGATCGGGTATAAGTTAACCAGAAGCATTTTTAATTAGCAGAGCACGCAAACTAACATGCAGTAGCTGATAAGCGGTCATGACTTTAGTTTGAATGTAATCTGTCGCGCGAAAAATTCATTTCGCGTCCAGTGTGAAACGGGCTTGTGTATTCGTGTCTTTGCATTGACTTTGAATGTAGGCTAATCTGTCCTGCGAAAAATTTGTTTCGTGTCTGATGTGAAAGCAGCTTTATGGACAGTATACAACAGTTAGAGAGAGCTAATTACCTATTTAATCTCCGCCTTTTTCGGCTTTATTACCCACAACAATTTCAAAAGGGGGATGAAATTATATCAAGGTAGTGCATAGAAATCATTTGTAAACCAGCAAGTCCACATCTGTGAAATTTGGTTTTCGGCTTTGGCTCGACGTCGTCATCGTCTTCATGTTCTATTAACAAATGCGACTGCCCTGTATGTTCATGATAATCTAAAAAGTTGTGATATTCTCACAAGGGATGAGAATAATTTTCTAATTGAGGATATCTGTATTAACTAACTCGTGTCTTCGTAGCCTAATTTTTTATTTATTTATTTTTTTACCATTGATAATACTGTGTATTTTAATGTGTGAATAAAGATATTATTAAATAGGCTACTCTAGATTGAGCCCTACCCGGGCCAATACCAAAGCACTACCCATTTGTTAATCAATTTTAGCCGATGAAGAATAGCCGACATGGCTAAAATCATTATCAGTAAATTGGATAATTGATTATAAAAAAGCATTAGGCACAAGTTCAAGTGAATGTGTCGCTCAAATCAAATAGGACATAATAGGCTACGGATATAGAATTGCGCGATTGCTGAGGCGGTTTCGGGGCGGGGGGAAGACCGCGTGCGGGGTAAGATCCTTGTTAAAGCGTTTCCATGTCCTTTAGCTGCAAACCGGACATTGGAGTAGTTTGAGATTTCAAGTGCGCAAGTTCTAAATGAGATCATATAAACTTTCTTTGATTGTTAAGAATGTTCTCTTTATTTGTCTCCTTCCGTGTTTTTCACAGAATAAACAGGCTGGTGTAGGAGGGGCACATATTCAATGCTCTGATTGCGCTGGCTGAGAAGCGCTAAATTCTTTTTGTTATTTCATTATCGCAGCAATTTATTTGTTTGCATAGCTTTGATGCCATGGTGGCTAGAGTAAGAAATAAAAAAAGAGATGTCTGTATAACTTCTTGTAATTGGCACAGACATACATAGGCCTACTATTACAGCTGCATATCGTGGGCCTGCTGATAAAACCTCAAATCTTCAAAATAATAAACTTCACAGGAAAAGAAATAAATATTTAAAAAATATATAAATGGATAAATATAATTTAAAATAAAAATAAAATAAAACACGTAGAATTCTGCGTGTAAGAATAGTGGACATATGAGTTTTTGTTTCTTATCAGTTTGGAGATACGAGGTTTTATCAGCAGGCCCATGATTTTCAAGTTTAAAGTATGGTTTGCGTTTTCCATGAACCACAACTGCATTTTCATGATTAATCAGAAAATCCTTGTAACCGTTTTCCTGATAGCCATAATCAATGAGATTTGTAGTCTGCCTCTCTTTTCGATTAGACACACCTCTTTCATAAGGCCGCCTACATTCTGAAGTTAAGCGCTGTGGGCGTGATCGAAGCGCGAAGGGGAGAATACACGTAACTCAAAAGCGCTTAACTCGAATCGCGTAAAAAAGGACTTACGTGCTAATGGGAGAATAGACCCCAATGTCCATACAATATGCCCGAGGACAAACCTTGGCAAACATCTTCAGACGGGAGCTGGGGTCTCGCGATGTCGTGACCATGATCTTGGGATCCTCCACGCCAGCCCATTTGTACTCATCATCCATGTGGGAGTTCACCCCTGGCCAAGGTCATCGACCGAAAGGAAAAGACATTTTCCACACTTATTCTGGCTTTCTTGTACAAAAAAAAAATCTGATCATTGGCAGCAAGATTTGACAAACTCACCCTCTCCCCCTTCATCGTCATATTCCAGAAGCTTCTGCAGCTCCAGCGCCTCCCGTCGAACTGTAGATGGGATCATCTGGTTCTCTGCAAAATTCCATACCGTTAGTCTCACAACCACTCTGCCAATATGCAACTTTGGAAACCATTGTAGAGAAACAGCAGGTAATATGTTCTGAAATCTCAGACAGAAATCAGATACAGAAGTCAGATATCTACAACCTCAATACCACAAGAAAATGGGACAATTCATGAAGTACACAAAACAGAATTAATTGATTTGTCAATAATTTTTTGGTACATTTGACAACACAAAGAAAAAAAATTGAAAGTTGCACCTTATCAACTGCATTGACTTTGTAAATAAACATTTCCTGATTTAATGCCTGCAACACGTTCCAAAACAACTAGGACAGGGGAATGGAAAAACTGAAGAAAGTGGAATCTACAGGATATGAAACAGGCAAAGAGCTAAATACAATCATGGTCGGGTATAAAATGCGCTGCCACAAAAGGCAGAGTCATTTATCGGCAAGATGGTTCAAGGTTGCTAAAAGCTCAGTAAGTTATATAAGCTCAGTGAATTCTGTTGAGCAATTTTTGAGAGGAAGTGGATAGACTAAACCCTCCATTATAGCAAAGGGAGACGGAAAGTTGCCAAAATTTACCCAAGTTCAAACACCTAAAAAAAGGACTACAAATTTTAAAGATTCAGAGATAAGGGATGATATGCACACCTTTAGTGTCCTTACACAGCACATGTATAAGTTCTTTAAGAAGAAGTGGATAAACGATACCCTTTCAATATGACCAAACTCGAATGGACGCACAGATATACAAATAGACAAGGCAACCCTATTTGCATCCAGCCATACACTCTCAGAAATAGGGGTACAGCAGGAGTCCATTTCTGTTCCCCAAGGTACATTGAGCACTTATGTACCATTTAGGGGTAATTATAGGACCTCAAGGTACCTTTGTGAACCCTTTTAAGGTCTAAAAGTTACTTTTATGTTCCAAAACAAATAAAAACCCACTTCTAAGATACAACAGCAGTACCTCCGAGGGTACTGCTACCCTCAAAGGTACTGCTGTTGTACCTTAGAAGTGGATTTTTATTTGTTTTGGAACATAAAAGTAACTTTTAGACCCTAAAAAGGTTCACACAGGTACCTTGAGGTCCTATAATTACCCTGAAGGATACATAATACCTTGGGGAACAGAAATGGACTCCCGCTGTACCCCTATTTCTGTAGATGGTGGGGGCAAAAAAAAAAGTGAGGAGTTAAACACCATTTCATTTGTCTTTGTAAGTTTGCAGTCAAATACTGTTTATAAGTCATTTGCAAATTACCGGTAGTTGTTCATATTTGCACTGTATACCTCATTCCAATTCTTCTGAAATTGAGATAAATGGAATGTGCAGCTTGTTCTTTCTGTCTCACAGCCAAAAGAAGTAATTACGCACTTAACCATCTCACAAACACCTAACTGCAGCACACACTTCAAAACAATGGTACAGTCATTCGTACACTTGCAGTGTCACCTCATCTTATTGGTCACAAGAATTTGAACACAGAAAGTGTAAACCCATCTTACAGAGTGGGAAACACAAGACTGGAGACACTGACCATCTAAAGCAGACTTGAGCTTGTTCTTCTTCTCTTCCATGGAGCGCTGCTTGTCCTCCAGCGCCTTCCTGTAGAGGTACTCCCTCCTCAACCGGGCCTCCCGCCGAAGCTGTCAGCACACACACCCGCACGCACAGGCAAGCACACCCATGCGCACACACACAAAAACATCGCATGAGATGAATGTGAGCATGGACATACACAAACATACACTCACGCAGATAAACATATTTATACACCTGTGAGTGTGCGTGCGCGCACACGCACACACACACACACACACACACACACACACACACAGGTAGGATGCTCATTAACTTAATGACATCCGATTGCTAAGATGTTACAATGACATTCATTTATAAATACTATAAATTGAAGACATGGCAAAATTTTTCAGTCGGTAAACAAACATTCAGAGACACCAGGGCAATTCTGAGGTTTTGTCAACAAAATGTCCCCTCTGCCATAGACACTAAAATGATCCCCAAATGGAAATGGAAAATGGAGCTTTTCCCTCCCGAATATAGTAGAGGACTATTATACCCAAAGATTGTAAAAAAAAATACTTTTTAATACATTAACGGAATTTGGTTTGGTGGACGGTTCAGTGTCTCGTCACGGAGGGGACATTTTGTTAAAATATCTCGGAATCGCCCACCAATTCCAAATCAGCAATTTAACAGGGTTAATTTTCTTCATAATGTTTGACCAGAGTATAAGCCAGCCTAAATACGCATACCCACTCACACACTGCATGCTGTAGTTCATTCTACTGTGTAAAATCACTTGTTGGGATGACCGAAAATAAATACAGTGGGAAGAAATCCAATGAGGTAAAACCCGCCTAAGTAAAACCCATAACTTGATTTGTCTTTACTCAAATTACGTAAATTTTATATAGGCCTACGAAAACAAAAAAAAAATCACCATTACGATTTAACAATCTTTACACGTTTCCTTTGTAGTTACCAGCCAGCTGTCGGAGTGTTGCGATTGTGCCAGAACAGCGACGGTGTATCAAGGTATAACGACCATTCACTGGACCTAGTGCGATACCCAATGACCAAACGCTAAATGCACGCTCGCAAATTGGGTAGTTTGCCGACAATTGTTCTTTTCTACAATAAGATATTGGTATAACTGTGGTGAGTTAACACAGAAGCAAGTACTCCAACCCCGCAGCCGACACCCGACAATTATTAAGTTCAGCTAGCTAGCCAACTTGCTAGTTTGCCTTTAATCGGATAGCTCAGAAATAAAATTAGCAATCTAATAAAGAAATGTATCCCTTCATGTTGCATATTACTACTTTGGTAAGTTATGATCTCACATCAGCTGGTGAAGGGAGTCTTGACTTGGACTATGTGGTTTGTAACGGCAATGTATTTAGCGGGGTTACAGAGCATTGCCTAATGGCTTTTAGATTCACGTTCGCCCCAAATGCATTGTCTCATCGAATTGGCTCATTTATTGAAAATAGCAACACACGTATCGTGGCCGCACACCTGACATGAACTATGACAAGAACATGAAAATAGCAAAATAATTTGAGTTTGAGATTTTCTCACCATTTTTCCTCGTTGCGAGTTCCTCACGTGGGTTACAACAACTTCTTCTTCTTCAATGGGGTTTTCTGTTGGTTTCTACCCGACTTAAAGGTGCATTACCGCCACCGACTGGACTGGAGTGTGAGACAAGATAAGCATGCAAAAAAAAACAAACTAAAAACTACATTCTCTCCATTAACCTTGTAACCTTCAAAAATACTATAAGAGGACTAATCACCAGTAGGTTTCCCATGTTCTAATTAATGTTTGCTTTCTCTGCTGCGGTTCTCAGTGCCCCCCTTTCCTCCTCATATGCCCTACATTCCAACAGTGCATGTTGGACAGATTCTGTCATCCCACAGTCACCACATTTCCCATCAGGGTGTTTACCTATTCTATGAAGGGTGTCGTTCAACCAATTGTGCCCTATCCTAAGACGTGTGATGACTGCCTTTTCCCTCCGGCTTCTGCCCATCCATCTTCCCAACCCAACCTGTTTCTGTATATTATAGAGGTGTCTTCCTATGTCATGGATGTCCCAGCGTTCTTGCCATACTTTTTCCACCCGCTTCATAATCATTGATTTCCCCTCTGCCCTACTTAAAGGAATTTCAATATCTACAGTGCCAGACTTTAATGCCTGCTTGGCTAGAATATCCACATCTTCGTTTCCTTCTAGTCCAACACGGGCAGGAACCCATATAAAGCAGACCATCAGACCCCTCCTGTACATTCTGTAGAGTAGATTGTGTATTTCTAAAGTGAGATCTAGTCTACACGATTCGAATGTTTTGATACTAGTGAGTGCTGCCTCGCTGTCTGATGCGATTAGTATATTCCCATGATTGTTTTCTTCAACCCACTCCAACGCCAATACAATAGCTGAAAGCTCAACTGTGTACACTGATAAATGGTCTGTGGTTCTTTTCTTGCTGTGTACTTTGTAGTGTGGAATAAAAACTGCAGCTCCTGTACGTCCAGTAACAGGGTCTTCTAGCCCATCAGAAAAAGCTAATATTTTGTCCGGAAAGTGTTGTTCTAGGTAACTCTGAGCTACCCACTCAGCCGATACCTGCTTACTCCTTTTCTTCAATTGTTGCTGTATATCAAAATTTACTGAAGGCTTTACAAATAACCAGGGGGGAGTAGGGTTACAACAATTTCTCCTAGTTTGCTTTTAACTTACAAAAACAAAATTCTTGGAGCATTAATGCCATCAACTGAACAGGAGTATACATTGCGGCGACTGATTCTCAAAGTAAAAAAAAGGTGCAAAAATAAAGAAATAAAAATAATTTCAAATTCTGCGCATCAATCCCGTGGAACCGAAACACTAAACTATAGCACCCATCACGAATGACAGGCCAAATATCTCTTTACATTCCTTTGCAAACCTTTCCTGTTCAATTCCTCTTTTTCACCTTTTTCTCTCTCCTCTGTATTCCTCACACTTCAAAAACGCAAACTTCACCATTTCAGTCGCTGGCAATAATCGCTCCTTCCTCTAGGATCACACTTCATTTTACAATATGTACTTTATAACCCTATATGACCCATTCTAACCCCAGAAGTTATCAACACCTTCCTCCTGCAACGCCCAAGACTTCTTTTTTTGCCTGCATCTTTTTGAGTATTATAATATGTGGATGTCGACCTTTCACTTTATCTCACTGAATTCCCCATTTCATTTTACTGCGTTTCTTCATTATGCTTTTGGCTTTTGCATTGCTGAAATCAACAATGAAGTCAACGTGATCCCCTTACGGCAATAGTCTTCAATTTTTCCCAGGGTTAAAATCATTATCTTCAGTTGAAGATTATGGCTCTAAAATATCTCCTACACACTACTCACAGTAAAAGGAACCAAAAAAACCCACTCTCTCTGGAGGCTGCAGGCACACAAAGAAAGCAACCAATAGGAATTGTTCGGGCCGAATAGGCGTTTCCCTGGCTCGGTTCCACAACTCCTTTTCTGCTGCCCTCCCTTCTCTGCCCGTGAGACGTCACGGTTGATTAGGTCAGTGCTGGCTAACTGCAGAGAAAGTTAACCTTAGTCACGTTATTTCTGTCAGCCTACTTACTATTGAAATTATGTTAGCGTTAGCCTCTAAATGCCAGTGTGTTGGTCATGAGAACAGGAAACAAATCACAAAGGGAGAATGGTTTTGGACACAACACTGGACTTAAATGCTAATATGCTTTACACATTGGCTGTGCAAAGTCTGTGTGAGCATTTATTTGCTCAATAGAGATCCACATTGTGGTGTCAACGCTAGTTACAGTTAGCCTCTATGTAGACCTTATTTGTTAATATAGCGAACACGTTTACACATTGTGTGCACAAAATCACCTTGTTTGGTTGAAGCAGCTCAGCGCTGTTGTTATTATGAAGATAAGAAACTAGCATCAGCAATTCTTTGCCTCCACGCCAACCCAATAGGCTAAAATGCCTGCTACGTTGACATACGTTGTGTGTAAAATCTATACATGGCTGTCTCTGTTCTGATTACGAGCTAATGTCTGCATCTGCGAGCCTCTCTGATGTCTACACGTTCTGACTGTACAATATTTCTATTAATTTTCTTGCCGGGGAAGTACACAGTGAGGTCATATTCATCCAGAAATGTTTATGACTTTTTATAACTCTGACATAGTTCAACGCTGACAGTGAAAAATTTCGCCCTCCACTGAAAACCAGTGCTCTGTGTGTGGCGAACCTGCTCTCTTCACAGTAGGAGGGGGCGTTTCGGTTCCTGAGGGGATGAGACGGTGCTTTCAGGGGAGGGCACATGGCGTCGGAAGAAGTACAGAGGGGGTGGGGGAGGTGTGTGTGGCTGAGAAATCGTAGACTATAGCTTTAAATAGCAGCTTTTGCAAGCCTGTCAGCCTTTTCATTTCCCACGATGCTTGAACATGCTAGAACCCATTAGAATTTCACTACAAGGCCCATCCACCAAAATCTGGAGATCGAATGTTAAATTCTATGCTGGAAATCATTGTGGATTTAAAAACCCCAATTCCGAAATAGTTGGGACAAAGTGTAAATTGTGAATAAAATCAGAACGCAATGACTTTCAAATCACACCAGCCAATCTTTTATTCCCAATAGAACAGAGATAACATAGCAAATGTTGAAACTGAGAAATTTTACAATCTTATCCACAAAATGAGCTCAAAAGAATTTCAAAGTTGATGGCTGCTACAGGTCCCAAAAAAGTTGGGACAGGGGCCTGTTTACTATGGTGTAACATCCCCTCTTCATTTTCACAGAGTGGAGGCATCTGGGCAATTGAGGAGACAAGTTTCTTGAGTTTAGCCATTGGAATTTGATCCCACTCTTCTTTAATACAGGCTTCCAACTGCTGTAGAGTTTTGGGTCTCCTTTGACAGACTTTTCGTTCAATTCCACGCCAAATATTCTCAATCGGTGAAAGACCAGGACTGCAAGCAGGCCAGTTCAGCACACAGACTCTTCTAGATTCCCCAACGCATTTTGGTGCCTCGTGGGAGGGACTTTAATATTTTTATTAAAGTTTTAATAAATAATTATTCACTAATTTTGTTAGTTATAAATTACATGTGATAGCCATTTAAATGCCCTTTTTAAGCTGCTGTACCCACACCATGCTGTTGCAATAGCTGCAGTATGTGGTTCTGCATTGTTCTACTGAAATACACAGGGCCTTCCCTGGAATAGATTTCGTTTGGAAGGGAGAATACATTGCTCTACAACCTTTATATAGCTTTAATCATTCATGGTGCTTTTTAAAACATGCAAGAGTTGCACACTATATGCACAACTGAACCCTATATCATCAGAGATGCTGACTTTTGAAATGACCGCTGGTAACAGGAGGGGTGGTCTTTCTCCTCTTTAGCCCAGAGGACACAACGCCCATGATTTCCAACAAGAATGTCAAATTTGGACTCGTCTGACCACAGGACACTTTGCCACTTTGCTACAGTCCATTTTAAATGAGCCTTGGCCCACAGAACACAGCGGCGCTTCTGGATCATGCTCAACAATGGCTTCCTTTTTACATGACACAGTTCTAGGTGGCATCTATGGGTGGCACAGCGGACTGTGTTTACAGACAGTGGTTTCTTGAAGTATTCCTGGGCCCATTTAGTAATTTCAATGACAGAATCATGCTGGTGAGTGATGCAGTGGCGTCTGAGGGCCCAAAGATCACAGGCATCCAGTAATAATCCAGTCTTCGGCCTTGTCCCTTACGCACAAAGATTTTTCCACTTTCTCTGAATCTTTTGATGATATCATGCACTGTCAATGATGAGACCTTCAAAGCCTTTACAATTTGACGTGTTTACTTTAAAAACATTGTTCTCTGGCCATCTTTACTTCTGAGAGACTCAGCATCTCAAAGACATCCCTTTTATTGCCAATCATGTTACACACCTGATGCCAGTTAGCTTAATTAATTGCTAAATGTTCTTTCAGCTTATTCTCTTATATATTAATTGCTTTTTCAGCCCTTTTATGCCTGTGTCCCAACTTTTCTGAGACCTGTTGCAGCTAGAAATTTGAAATAAGCTCATTTTGTGGATAAAAATGTAAAATGCCTCAGTTTCAACTTTTGAAATATCATCTATGTTCTATTGTAAATCACATATTGGCTCATATCATCTGAAAGTCATTGCATTTTGATTTTATTCACAATTTACACTTTGTCCCAACTATTTTGGAACTGGGGTTGTATTTATAAGTCTGTGCTCTTAAATGCAGCATTTTAATCTGAGCATACCAAAACTCAACAGTGTCTCATCCTCTCTACCCCGTGTCATTCCACACAGAGGGCAACCATCTCCCCTGTATAAACCAAAAGGTCATTTGTCATTCTTTGCCTTACTTCTCTCAAATTATGTCAAAAAAGCAGCAGCTACCTTTCCAAGCACTGCTTCTATGGATTCATCTTTTACTTATTCCCTACGGAATACTTTTAAATAAAATTGTCCCATTTTAAAGGAATACTTTTCCCAAAAATTACGCAATATATAGTATTGAAGTACAGGTAGCCCATGACCGCGATAGTCAACTGATTTCGTGTTTTCATAGGACTGCGAATGGTCATCCTCGCCGCTGGCACCAGCTTGCCGTAGGGAATGGAAGAATTCACCACGCCGTTGGCAGCAGCTTGCCGTAGGGAATGAGTTAAAGAGACAAGAATATCCATGATATTTACCTTCAATATGACACTGCATTTACACTTGGCAGGCTATTTTCAAAATCGAACATTTCACCGTCTCGGTTTTCAAAAATAATATCATGCACAAGTATCAGTTTTCAGAAAAGTATTCGTTTTCACGTATCTGTGTATATATACCGTCAAGAGCATGCCAAACCTGAAGGTGGCAGCGTAACGATAAGCTCAAGGCCACGTTAGCCAATCAGAATCCTGAAAATAGCAACAACAGAAACAAATCACAATCATCCAGGATCACCACAGCCAAATGAAAATGTAAACATAGGGTGGACTTTTGGTGCAGGTGCAAGTTCTGTGACGCATACTGTGACGTCAGCTGCCTAAAACTCAGTTTTTCTCAGTTTACATGCAAACTTGCAACCTGACGTTTGGTTACCTTACCAAACAAGAGTATATGTAATATATTAGGTTAAGAATAGCGTTAGTGGTGGTTGAACTCACCCCTGATCTAGCCAGTAGTGAAATGATAATGTTCGTGGCTCTATTCATTTCAGTGCATTGTTTCATAAGCTCTCGAAACAATGCTTGTAAGCCTTACCTTGCAGCTTGCTATTAGCAGCCAGTTAGCAAGCAAACATGCAGTGCGCAGAAATTTAGTCATGAATGATATCATAACATATGTTAACCATATCTTGCAGCTTGCTATTATTCGGTAGTAAGCAAGCAAGCACACAGTGCAGAGAAATAAATAGAGAGCCGTGAATCGTATCATTTGACTACTTAGCTGGCTAGATCACACTGAACAGCGAGTTGGCTGGCTATTGAACAGGTAGTGCAGAGAAACGATTTTGGTTCCGCAAATAATAAAGATAATGATATGAAAAAACATGAATGCTCGAAATGTTGCCGCATATCATAGGTTTCAGTGACCCCGGCTTGCCTGGGCCAGCAAAGTCGGCACTAGTACATTGGACTTATTTTGTCCATATTCTCGATATCTCTGCATCTTTCGGCCACAGAAACATTCCATGGCCATATGCATGCGTTGCACTGCATCCCCACACTACACATCGCTTTCCGTTCACTCTGTGATTTTTGTTGGTCTATTCTTTAAGATATTCTCTGTCGTGAACTACGGATAACCACCTAGACACAATCCGTGTACAACTTATGACGTCACGTGGCTGAGCAGGCCCAGCGCAAATGTTCTCGATTGAGGCAAAGGGGGCGTTCCCTCAAGTGGATTATTTAGCAGATAAAATGTGATTTTTTTAAACATTGTGTAAAGTACACAATATTAAAACCATCACTAATTGTTCAAGATGCTTTGCAGCACTTTGTAGCATTTTATCACATAAAAAACAGAGCTGAATTTCATGTCCAAAGCTCTGTAAATTTGGTCATAGTTGGATCCTGAAGCAGGAAAATTATCCAGAGCTTGCAACAAAATCAACGTCAAATTAGCTACCCAAAAGCCTCTTAACCAAAACTCAAAAGTGAACTAGTGGAATGAGCTGCAGAGGTAAGCTCATGAATGTGGACGAGAATCTGAAGCAGGAGTGGGGAACCTTATCCAGAAAGGGCCGGTGTGGGTGCAGGCTCTCATTCCAACCAAGCTGCTACACCCCTGATTCTACTAGTCAAGGTTCTGACAAAGATGCCAAAGAGGTTGATTAGTAGAATCAGGTGTGTAAGTGCTTGGTTGGAATGAAAGCTTGCACCCACACTGGCCCTTTCTGGATAAAGTTCCCCACCCCTGATCTGAAGGATCTGGAGAAAATCTGTATGATGGAATGATCTCGCATGCCATGTCTTCTACAACCTCATCATACACTTTAGGAGAAGGCTCAGCGCTGTTATGTTGGCTAAAACAGGTTGCAAAGTGTTCCTTAAAGGGGATCCAATAAGTGTGGAACACAACCTTCTGAGAACAGTATTAGCTTCATGATGATTTTTTTTCTTTCAATAATTAGCTTTCAATTAAAATGTTTATTTTTATTGTTATGGCCCCAATTTGCTACGACATATTAGACAGCAAGGGATGACAGACAAAATTTTAAAACTAAAACAAATTTAATTCAACAAAGACTAACACTAACCTACAATTTATACTACTGACCAAGATTGATAATATACAAGAATAAAAAAAATTACAGTCCCGTGAGATGGGGTTGCTCGGTGTTGTTCCGGGTGAGGAAAATGCTCCAACACAGGCAAAAATCCACCAAAAGCTTCACAGGTCGTGTAAAGAGTGGCAGGTCTGGTCAAATATATCCGTCTCCTTGCAATTTCTCATCCTACTTTACTCTCTCAATTTCTCTCCTTATATACTCTTTTGCAGCCCCCTCCCACATTTAGACTTTTTTTTTCCTCTGGGACCTTCCCCTCTCAGACATGCCCAGGACATGCCCAAACCTAGCTCCAGACTGGGCTTAACAAAAAAAGGTCAATACTGCCATCTAGTGGCTTCTTTCCACATTACATCATAAATATTTTGAATTGGACATGAATAAGACAATAAATGGCGGCATTAATTCATAACCACTTTTGTTCATACTCATCAGTGGTACCAATACAAGTTGAGGGCATGATATCTGGCTCAATGGATGGCTGGAGGACCCACTTAAGTAGTGGGAAAGACACAAGCTGATTTAACCCCATCTTTACAAGCTGGTAATGGGCTTCTTGTGTTCCCCATCTCTCTTAAGCAGGGGAGATGTGGTCAAAAAGAGTTGTCTCAGCCCTAAAACAGTTCAAAAGTTATTATTTCTGAACAGTAATGAGGCGTCCTCCTTCAAACACATTTTCTTTTATAAAATGTTCTTCATCCAAAGGTTCCCTACACGCGAAGCTCTGTTAATTTAGTGAATTTCTACACTTCATTTCAAACACAAAGATATTGACCCTTCAGTCAAAAATTTGAAAAACTTCCAGAATGGACAAATTTTGGAGCAAATTCCAATCACACAGAGGATCCAGGAAGCTGGTTAAATGATGGTTCAATTAAAGGTTTTAGGAATAGCCTACCACATTTTTGCTTAATTGCTGACTTGCACTCATTTGGCCCGCAATACAGAGTGAATGGTGTGAGCATCCTGCAATGGATTGTTAAGCTGTCCAGGGTGGGTCCCTGCCTTTGCCCGTAGTCAGCTGGGATAGGCTCCAGCTCGCCCCGCGACCCTAGTGAGGAATAAGCGGGTATAGAAAATGAATGAATGAATGGCTCGCAATATTTTGATTATTCTGCTTTCAGACAAGCTGACGACTTTTTTTTTTTCTTCTAATCCCCCCCATTTTTGGGGGTCTATCAAATTCAATCAATTACAATAAATTTGTCAAAAGACCCCACACCCACCCTTTGACTCCCATCACAGCACCATACACCCACCCTTTGACTCTCATCACAGCACCATACACCCATATTCACAGATGATACAGTGAAAGGACAATGAAATAAATTAGAATGTAAATATATCCAAACATGAGTAAATTGAAATGAGAATTGACACCATACCTGCACCAGAACATACATTGATCATAATTATATATACACATACAGTGGGGAAAATAAGTATTTGAACCCTCGCTGATTTTGCAGGTTTGCCCACTTAGAAAGAATGCAACGTTCTACAATTTTAATCGTATATACATTCTAACAGTGAGAGACAGAATCACAAAGAAAATTCCCGAAAATCACATCATATGAATTTGTAAAAATTGATAACCATCTGATGAGGAAAAATAAGCATTTGACCCCCTGGACAAACAGCATGTTAATATTTTGTAGAAAAGCCATTATTGACCAGCACAGATGTCAAACAATTTTTATAGTCGTTGACAAGGTTTGTGCACATTTTCGCAGGGTGTTGGCCCACTCCTCCCTGCAGACAGCCTCCAAATCATTCAGGTCCCGAGGCTGTCGCCTTGCAACCCAAATTTTAAGCTCCCTCTAAAGATTTTCAATTGGATTCAGGTCTGGAGACTGGCTAAGCCACTCCAGACCCTTGATGTACTTCTTCAGCCACTCTTTTGTTGCTTTGGCGGTGTGCTTAGGGTAGTTGTCGTGCTGAAACACCCATCCTCGACCCATGTTCAGCTCTCTCACTGAGGGAAGGAGCAGTTGGTCCAGAATTCCACGGTATGTGGCCCCGTCCATCCTCCCCTCAATGCAATGGAGTTGTGCCGTCCCCTGGGCTGAAAAGCACCACTGTGCTTGACGGTGGGGATGGTGTTCTTTGGGTTGTACTCTGTGTTCTTTGCCCTCCAAACACGGCGAGTTGAGTTGAGCACAAAAAGTTCTATTTTGGTCTCATCTGACCACATCACCTTCTTCCAGGCCTCTTCTGAGTCATCCAGGTGGTGCCTTCTTGAGCAGGGGGACCTTGCATGCGCTGCAGGATTTCAATCCATGACCGCGTAGTGTGTTACCAACTGTTTCCTTTGTAACTGCGGTCCCAGCTGCCTTCAGTTCATTAACCAGTTCCCCCCTTGTGATTCCTCACCGTTCGCATGATCAGGGACATCTCAGGTCATCTAGCGAGACCTTGCATGGAGGCCCAGACCGAGGGAGGTTGGCGGCAGTGTGGTACTTCTTCCATTTCCTGATAACTGCACTGACAGTTGATCTTTTTTCTCAAAGCTGCTTTCCCACTCTCTTGTAGCCCATCCCAGCCTTGTGTAGGTCAACAATCTTGTCCCTGATGTTCTTAGACAGCTCCTTGGTCTTGCCCATGGTGGAGATGTTGGAATCTGGTTGTTTGGGAGTGGGAAGGTGTCTTTTATACATGTAATGAGGTGAGGCAGGTGTATTTGATGTAAATAATTAGTTGGAATTGGGGGTGCGTCTTAAAGAAAGACTACCTGGCTTGTGGGACCCAGAATACTTGCTGTTTGGTAGGGGGTCAAATACTTATTTTTCCTCATCAGATGGTTATCAATTTTTATAAATTCATATGATGTGATTTTCGGGAATTTTCTTTGTGATTCTATCTCTCACTGTAAGAATGTATATACGATTAAAATTATAGATCGTTGCATTCTTTCTAAGTGGGCAAACCTGCAAAATCAGCGAGGGGTCAAATACTTATTTTCCCCACTGTACACTTATGCTTTCGCAAATATACATTCATACAAACACATATTAATGGACCCATTCACATTTACTTGTTATTTTCATTCCCATCCCTCTGCTACTCTCAGCGCCCTCCATCTATCCTTATATACACTTAACCTACTGTTTTCTTGTGCCATTATACATTCAATTTTACTGTGCTGTTTTACGAAGTGTTTGAATCTCTGTCCTCAAAGCGTCCACAGATTTTGATAAATGAAAATTTTGCCAAGTATAATAATATTGACTTTTTCCCAGAGTTATTTGTTAGACTGCCCAGAAGAGTGGTGGGCAAATCCAGTGTAAAATTACTTGAATATAAAGCCAGCCACCTCTGAATCTCTATCCAAAACAGACCTACACAGGGGCAGTACCAAAATAAATGTTCCACTGACTCCACCTCTTCGCCACAGAATCTACACAAGTTGGACTCCTCAATTTCCCAAATATGAAGCATCTTTTGAGAGGCCAAAAATTTATATATTAAAGTGAGGTAAGGTTCGGGAACCACACGCGAGAGAGGAAAATCCAAAAAAAAAAACATATGCCTTTAATGAGGTCCGAGTCAAAGCCAAAAAAAAAAACACAAAAATTGGTAAGACATAATACAAAATCCAAAAACAGTATCGACTGGACAGGCAGGGGTCAGAACCAGGAAGATAGATGAGCAAAGGTGCATAAATGGCAGGCAAAAAGTCGTAGTCGATGAACAAAGCCAAGGGTCATACACAGGGCATCCAAACACAGAAATCGTGGTCATACAAAAATGGGTCAAAATCCAGAAAGACAAAAACAATCCAAAATGAGCAATTGCAAGAATTGAAGTTGGACAAACCAGTAGAAGAGAAACAATACTCAATTGCATACAAGGCACTCTGCTCAAAGAAATATTGATCAACGTTCTGACTAGAGCTGTAAGTGAAATGACAGCTTAAATACACATAAGGGAAGTCACATGCTACAAAGGGAAAGCAGGTGAATTGGATCAGACTAATTACAAAGGAATGAACATGAGGAAGTTCCTGATTACGAGAAATTGGCAAAAGCCAAAACGCGGACAGGGATCACAGAGACAGCCTACTGACAAACATACAGCTCCGGTTAGGGAGTTCTACCGTGCACAGAGTGAGAGGCAGAACAGTGATTAGCCAGGTGCGGAAAATCTGCTGAAACACAGCAAAGTAAATTGAGTGAAGGCAAGGGGCGGAGACTAGAGCAGAGCTGAGAGCTTGTTAGTCAATTAGTAATGTGCAGCTATACAATCCCTAGTGCTTGTTAGCAAGTTAGTACTATAAACAATGTTAGTCTTCGTTAGTAAGTTTAACTAAAACAACAAACTGTTCGTATTGTTAGTAAAGTAGAAAAGCAAGGTGAAGGAAGTAAATGAGATTGGAAGGAATGTTTGAAATCCCAGAAACCATGAAATCATCCGAAAGTGTGCCACACAATACTGGGGCAGTGAGCGATCACATGACAAAAGATCAGACAGGGGGAGACAAAGTGCAATGCATGGTGTGAGACAAAACATGGACCGGAATATAACTGAGGGAATGGACTATGGGAGAATATGCAGGAATAAACAGGAACAAAACATGGCATGGATCAAGACATGGCAAAACATGAAAAGAACAAGGCAGAATCATAACAATTCATTTAAACTGAAAAAAATCTTATTGACGAATCTATTGTTGTTTTGTAAATTAACTTGAAGACCGGGTTCCTTGGAATCGGAAAATCTAGCATATACTCCCAAGAATCTAGAATATTGTGAGGATTGGCTCTCAGTTTTCTTGATTCAAGATGAAACTTATAAATCATTCTACTTATGCTGGTTTTTTCAATCCACTGAAAGTTTTTCATGGACGGTCGACAGACAAGCTCCTTGTTACTTCCTTTAACAATTCTTCTTTTCTATTTTAGCAGTACGGCCACAACCAGTTGATTGACGTTTCGTAAAGGGCAAACCTTGCCAAGAATGTCAATTAGCTTTTCTTAAGACATTAATTTACCTTCATTATTTTAAATATCATTTATAAAAATAATTCCAGAATCAAACACATTTTTCCAAAAAATAAATTTCTTACCAATCAAGATGTTAGAATTGAACCACGTGATTTGTTGCAAAATTTCCTCTGTATTTTCTGGGGGATAGAATTGGAATTGCAGCCAACTTATGGCTTCCATTAAAAACGGGGAAAGATTAATGGCCAGTTCCTTGAACTGGCCATTGAATTGTGAGAAGTGGGGGCATTTAATCTGTAGAAAGGGAAACAGTCCCTTTTTAAAAACCAGGAGTACAGTGTCTAATAGTCTCCTGGATAACCATCTTGGGTTTTTAAAAAACTTTGGAATCAGGGAGGCTTTGAGTGAGATATTCAAAGCTCTTAAATCTAACAATTTTAGGCCACCTGATTCATATTCATTGTAAAGGTACACACGCTTAACTTTATCTGGTTTACCACCCCATATAAATTTGAAGGTTTTTGTTCTCATATTGTTTAAAAAATGATTCACTTGGCAAAGATAATGTCATAAACAAGTATGGAAATTGAGACACAACTAAGGAATTAATCAAGGTTATGTAACCATAAATTGTTCAATATTTCCTTCCCCATGGCTGCAAAATTTTGTCAATTTTATTGTTTTTTATTGAAATTAACATCTGAGAGATTATCCATGTTTTCAGGAGTATGAATGGCAAGCATATCAACTGATCCATTCTTCCACTTTATAGGAATATTACACCGCAAGGTAAATGTTGTGTTTTTCAGAGAGCCGATCCTAAGTATTGTACATTTGTCATAATTTGGCTTCAAGCCTGACAAGCAGGAAAAACAATCCAGGTCCTGTGTTAACGCTTTGCAAGGATAAGGACTGAGGTGTCAACAGAAAGATAGTATCATCTGCACACATAGAAACTTTTGTATGCAGCCCCTGGATTTCTAAGCCTTTGATATTTTTATTTGATCTAATATTCATAGCAAATATTTCAATTGTCATTATAAACAAATAAGGTGATAAAGGACAAGCCTGTTTTACTTCCCTTGACAGTGAAATATCACCTGAAATATGACTATGATTTATAATTTTACATGTTAGGTTGTTGTCCAAAACTTTAACCCATTTTATGAGAGAGTTATCAAAGTATAAAAATTCAAGGCATTTATAAATAAAATCCAGACGAACCTTATCAAAGGCTTTTTCGAAGTCTGCAACAAAAATTAAACCGGCTTTTTTTTTGATATTTCATAGTTCTCCATAAGCTGATGGCTTATTGAGCACATGAATCACGAAAAATGTAACCCCTTTCCGAAGTTCCTTGCTTTTCAAAGCTTTATTTCGCTAACCATAGCCTACTTCCAACGAAGAATTCCAAATGATTGCTCTTGTGGTTGGAACAAAAATTACCATACACGGCGGGATCGGGGACCCAGCAACGACCATAATTACCGCTGGTCTGAAAGGAAACTTGGAAGACAAAACTCGAATTAATTAAATAGCCTAGGTGAGGCCTTATCGGAAAGCCAGACTATATTTAAAAAAACCTAAGCCCAAAGTCAGGCATAAAATAATTAATGAGAGACATCTAACAGGTAATATTCGCTAGGACTGACTGCTCAAAGGCAATTTTCACCAGGTCGCCGGAGTTATCATCGTAATTAATTCCAGGTGTGCCATTCCAGGTTGGATTGGGCATTCAGTTTAGGGCTGAATCGTTGCAAAGTGATCCCTGTTTACTTCGTTTTTTTTACGCAAGGTTACGGTTGCACGGGGGAATTAGAAAAATGAAACTACTCTTACCTCTTCAAATGCGTTTGGAAAAGGCGAGTGCTTTTTTTCCCCACAACTGCTACCGAAGCTGCATCAATTTGTACATGCTGATGTCAATCATTAGATTGTTTGCGGGAACTCCAGTGAAGTCGTTTACATTGTCTGTTGAAATATAGTCCATCTTCAGCAAGAAGGTCCGGAAGATTCCCGAAAACAAGGATATTCAACTCGTAAGTAATTCTCATTCCTTTGCAAAAACTTAAAGCCTTCAATTCTGCGGGATCTGCAGTCTTTAACATCTCCGAACCGAGGGGGACGCCTCGTCCACGGTTACAATACGATGTTTTCCAGCAGCTTCAGGGCTGGTGGCAGGACGTTAGGTGTTCTGACAATTTGTGCTTACTGCAAAGCGATCGTAAAGTCTTTGTTTTCGTCTCGATATTGCAATACGAGTCAGTCTACAGTAGTGACTTCATTATCTGTGAGCATAGTATAATCAGCAGATGTTATAACGAGTTTGAAAAGTATGGCGGTACAATAGCTGTCGAAGCGGCTTGTGGAAAGAAATAATGAGGCTTATTCAAAGAATGAAATGCTTGTATTTTGTTCAGAAAAAAATCATGAACAACTGACATAATTTGGTTTGAAAATGACTTTTATTTTTGCCTTTTTTTCACCAAATAGTTGACTCTATGCAGATTGAAATGTGAGATTTTGAAGTGCTGTTACTCCAGATCACTAGCAATTGCATGTCCCAGTGTTTTGCTTTAAGCCAATGAAAATGGGGAGATAAAACTCTGGCATTAATGTAGGAATTGCCATTAAAATTGGTATTTTGAGGTGGACAAAAAAGGAGAAAATTCAAGTGGGGACCATAATTCTTGTGAAATTCAAAATGTCTGTGGAAATTAGTGGTCCCAAAGCATACTGCATAGGCTGTGGTAAAAGCATACTGAACTAAAATCACCACTTCCTTGAGTTAATACCCACCTACCCTGAAAATTTCGTCAAAATCCGGCCATAAGTTTTTGAGTTATGTTGTACACAAACAAACTAACAAACCAACAAACAAACAGCACCAAAAACATATACCTCCTCGGCGGAGGTTAATAAAGAGAGGATACATGGGTGAATCATCAAGTAGCCATCAAAGAATGTATTTTGCTCTCGGACGCAACTAAATTGGAACCATGTCTGAATGCCTGCAATGGTTAAAATTGGAAAAAGGTTGTGAAAAATGGCACCTGCATACAACAATGCATGTATTCCTGGACAGGAGATCTAAATAGGAAGAGACTCCATGTTGGATATATTTAATGAATGGCTATCAAATTTGGTACTTTGCATTGTCCTACCACAGACAATTGAATGGGGGAGGGGTTTAGGGCCTGAAATTTCTGAAAATTAGAGTTCATTAAAAATTATTATTGAATACGATAATAGATGCATACTAGCATAACTCCTTTCTGCAGAAGTAGACGCTTGCGTCTATGGAACTGCAAATTTAAGCATGCTGTTACTGTACTCAATCAGCAGATGGCACCCCGGGATCAGTTATTGAATATTCACAAGCAAACAGATCTCGAACGCAGTTTTGTATGTGGGGAAGTTCACTCCACTCCCTGTTTTTCAAGAGTTGCATGAACTAAACTCCTCAGCTAAGCCTGATGTGCAGACTGGTCAATATTCTTGCCCATAGTATTGATCCAGCAGTTTAATAAAATGATCTCTTGCAATAGAAAAAATCGTTGTCCTATGTAGCAACCGCTTTAGCTACAGTGAGCCAACAGTATTCCATTTAGTGGTTTAGAAAAATCGGTTTTCTGAAGCAAAAAATTTGACATGGTATTGATTCTCTCACATTCTACTGTCAATTACAGTCATCTCTTTCAAAAAATGCGTAGTTCCTGACCATGGATTTACGTGTAGATTCCTTCATCGACAAATTCAGTGCTTCCTTATATCCACCCAAGCACTGGTGTTGATAGCCAATCATTCAATTATACACTCCGGCTCTTCTGCGTAACTGCACAGTTATACTTGACGCTCTTGTGAAACCCCCGGTAACAATGTATGGATTGGCTTGTTTCTTAACCAATTCCCGAGTGTCTAAATGTTATACAGTAAGTGAAACGCAGAGTATACAAGCCTATGCTTATCAGCAGGCTCTGTTGTATCCTGTCTACGTTGTGCACATTGCGCGGCTGAATGGACGCGATTTATAGAAAAACAGACATGCAAAACTGGCCTTGAAGTGTTTCGTTACATTTAGAGGATTTAAATAAGATAAGGACATGGTCAATGGGAATGATTTCGAATGAAACCGGACCGGAGGGTTCCTTCTACTGGATACATTGGTCTCTGGAGGAGGGATTCATGAAAAAGGTTAGGCTGCTACTTTTGCTTGTTGTTTGGGAATGTATACCGTACTCAACAAAGTCGAATGCAGAGGTTTTTTTTCCAGTTTAGAACGTGAACTGCCCATGTATTTGGGTGGACGCCCTGGTACGTTCATTGCACCGTTCTGTTGAATCTAGGGAGGCACATAATGTTTACCTTCCCTGAAAGTGGAATGTCTGTTCTGTTAAAATAAGGTATATTTCAGAATTCAGATATTACTGAGTTAGTGAGTTATACTTGTTCCTTATAAGAGTTGAAATGAGTTTGTGAGCTCAGAAGTGGGAACTGGTAGCTTTCATTGCAGGGTTAATGTTCTGACTGTTTAATGATTGTGTGCTCGCTTGGGGGACTCTGAAGAAAAACGGACAAATCTCTTAACTTTATTATGGAGAAAAGGCACATTTTGTGTTTGGAGAGGTTACTGGTGACCACTGATGTTCAACTGCACTGATATTGATAAATTCATGCTAAACTCAACCAGAGAATTATTTGTTCATATTAAATTTCATGCCTCAAAACTTTATTTGTGTTAAATATATGATTTTTTTTATGATTTGACAGAGCACCATTTTAGACTTTGGGGAGCCACTTGGATAGCTGTATAACTTGGCTAATATCATGTAGGTAATCTAGAATGTAATGTTTGAAGATGAATTTTACTCGTGGTCAAGGAGTTTATGATCCCAGAAATGTATAGATTTAAGCCCCAGCAAACTTTCAATTCTCAATATTACATTTTTTTTTTGCAATTTCATTGGTGAATTCTCATGAATATTTTTTTATGATAGCAGCCCATTTTCTCGACCAAAATCATGAAAATAAACTGAAATACCATGTAATTCTAAATGCTGTGTCTTATGAGTTGAACCACATTTTTCCTCTTTATAAAGCTTAAATCTTGGATTATAAAGCATTAAATTGGGTAACCCATAAATGGCCAAATTTGGCTTCTGCGCAAAGGGGTTAAGGATTCAGAATATGAAGAGATTCCATGGTGGAATTCTGAAATAAATGGCCATCAAAGTTGGAACTATGCAAATTGAATGGGGTGGCCATATTGGAGGGCCTGTAGTTCCTACAAATCAAATAGTTTGTGAAAAATAACATGTGCATGTCATATTACATTTACCCTCGAACAAATATACTGAATATGAAGAGAGATTGTGGTGAAATTATTAAATAAATTGCACAATACCAACTTTGATGGCCATGTGTGAATGCAGACAATTGAATGGGGCGGGGCATGTTTGAGGGCTCATTTGTCCTGCAAATCAAAATTCTTGTGAAAACTACAAACCCCAATTCCAATGAAGTTGGGATGTTGTGTAAAAGGTCAATAAAAACAGAATACAATGGTTTGCAAATCTCATAAACCCACATCTTATTCACAATAGAACATGGACAACAAATCAGTTGTTGACAGTGAGACATTTTATCATATCATGAAAAATATTAGCTCATTTTGAATTTGATGGTAGCAATACATCTCAAAAAAGTTGGGACAGGGCCATATTTACCACTGGGTAGCATAGCAATCCCCTCTTCTTTTAACAACAGTCTGTAAACCGGCTGTCTGGTGTTATAGAAACAAGAGATTAAAGCAAATAGTCTGTTATCAAGTTTATTGTAGGGGTAGAATTGTGAAAAATACAAATGAAAACCAACTGCTGAGGTCTGTGGCTCTGTCTGATACCAGCATGGCAAGAGGCCCTAAAGATGGAGGCCCAGAGATTTATCCTGAAACGAGGAGCGCTGATCGTTGCTGTAAAGTTAGAACTGATTGGATGCAAAAACACATGGAATGGAAAACCAATGGATGATCTACAGAGGGGGGTTGGAGGGACATTGAAAAGAGAGCAATTGAAATGGATTGGTGGAATAGCTAGGTACAGACAGAATGATGGGGAAGGGGGTGCGGAGGAGTGCCGCCTCCTACCAAACTGGGAGTGGGAAGACCAGTTGCTGGAGTTTTTGAAGAGGAACGTTGTCCCGCTCTATTTTTTCTGATGGAGGATTCTAGTTTCTCAATACTCCTGGGTCGTCTTAGCCAGATTTTCCATTTTATGATGCGCCAAATGTTTTCTTTTGGTGAAAGGTCTGGACTGCAAGCAGACCATTTTAGCAGCTGGACTCTTCTACAGCGAAGCCATGCTGTTTTGATGGATGCAGTATGCCGGCTAGCATTGTCTCGCTAAAATATGCAAGGCCTTCCCTGAAAGAGATGTTGTAAAACCTCTATAGACTTTTCAGCATTTATAATGTCTATCCAGATGCGTAAGCTGTCCTTGCCATAGGCATTGTCGCCCCTGTCCCAGCTTTTTTGAGATGTGTTGCGGCCATAAAATTCAAAATGCTAATATTTTTCATGAAATGGTAAAATGTCTCACTTTCAACATGTTTGTCCTATAGTGAATAAAATGTGGGTTTTTGAGATTTGCAAATAATTGCATCCCGTTTTTATTCACGTTATCAGAACGTCCCTACTTCATTGGAATCGGGGTTTGTAACACTTGCACGCTATAATACATTTTATTCTACAAAAAAAAGTTTGCACGTCATGTAAATCGTAGATGAAAACGGAAAACAATGATTTGCAAATCCTTTTCAACTTATATTCAGTTGAATACACTGCAAATACAAGATGTTTAATGTTCAAACTGAGAAACTTAATTTTTTTTGCAAATAATCATTAACTTAGAATTTAAAGGCAGCAACACATGGCAAAAAAGTTGGCACAGGGGCCTTTTTACCACTTTGTTATATCGCTTTTCCTTTTAACGACACTCAGCAAACGTTTGGGAACTGAGGAGACCAATTTTTCAAGCTTTTCAGGTGGAACTCTTTCCCATTCTTGCTTGATGTAGAGCTTAAGTTGTTCAACAGTCCGGGGTCTCCGTTGTCATATTATACGCTTCATAATGCACCACACATTTTCAATGGGAGACAGGTCTGAACTACAGGCAGGCCATTCTAGTACACGCACTCTTACTACGGAGCAATGCTGTTGTAACACGTGCAGAATGTGGCTTGGCATTGTCTTGCTATAATAAGCAGGGGCGTCCATGAAAAAGACGTTGCTTGGATGGCAACATATGTTGCTCCAAAACCTGTATGTACCTTTCAGCATTAATGGTTCCTTCACATATGTGTAAGTTGCCCATGCCTTGGGCACTAATACACCCCCATACCATCACAGATGCTGGCTTTTGAACTTTGTGCCTATAACAGTCCGGATGGTTCTTTTTCTCTTTGGTCCGGAGGACATGACGTCCACAGTTTCCAAAAACAATTTGAAATGTGGACTCGTCAGACCACAGAACACTTTAATACTTTGCATCAGTCCATCTTAGATGAGCTTGGGCCCAGCGAAGCCAGTGGCGTTTCTGGGTGCTGTTGATAAATGGCTTTCGCTTTGCATTGTAGAGTTTTAAGGCGAGACACGGCAGGCAAAAAAATGGATTTTCCATGCAATGGTCAAATTGGAGATTTTGGGCTAGTTTACTCCTTGAATATGTATTCTTTCAAACTGCAATAAAGAAAACATCAAAATTATACATTTAGACGTTTATTTTATTACATTTTGTCTACCTGCGGCGAGTTCCTTCCGAATTTACCAAAAAGTTAGCATTCCAACGCAACGAACAGTACTTCGCCTCTTCACTGAAGTCTGTCATGTTCGGTATCGTTGAAAAGCTCTGATTCTCCTGCACAAAGCTGTGTAATCCAAACAAGGGCATTTCCTTTCTGTCAGTCACGAATTGTGAAAGTTCATATGGGGATTTAAAGCTAATGAAAAAATCTCATTGGCTACTGTGGGTTTCTGCTAACGTGATTCGCTCAGATGCATCACGTGGTGCGCTCTGACACTTCCGTCTTTAGCTTGCTGCGGAACCTTGGCTGCGTCCGTATAGTTAAGTAATCGCCTCCTATCATCTAATTCCGAACCACTTTTCTTTAACCTCTGTGTAAAACGTCATGAGATAAAGGAAAGGTGTAAAGGGGACTCTTTTACAGCTTAGGGAGAGAACCGCGCTCATAAGAGAATCCGAATGCACTGACACTGGGCACAGTGATCACCCGCCTCCTGCCCGTCATTTTTTTTTGTTTGAGATTTGGTGGCATGCTTGCGTTCCCGTGCCGTGGTCAGCAATTAGTCAATCAACGCAATGCACATGTTCCACGATTGTTCAAGTTGTTTAAATCAAATAGGACAATTTGAAACGTTTTTATGCAATTCCATTGCTTTCAACCTATGAGTAAAGAAAAGCGTGAAAAGTCTGGAGTTATAATTATTTCCATGTCACTAGTGGTGAAATCCACCGAAACGCATGTGAAATTGATAAACCTCCATGCACAAGTACTTCAAATCCGCTTGAGAGTCTCTTACAAACGCGCTGGTTGAATGGTTGCTGACATACGGGACGGGAACGTGAATATGAAACTTAAACAGCGAATGCGTGAAAGCTGATTGCCTTTTGTCCTAATTGCGCTGCGCCAGGTCAATAAACTTTGATACAGAAAATCATGGGTTCTGCAGCAGTTTATTGCTCAAGTGCAGTAATTGCAAAGGGGAAACTCGTGCAGACGAAGCGTCTTTACATCTACACCAGTGGTTTTCAACGTTGTTCCTGGAGACCCACTGTGTATGCTGGCTTTTGTTCTAACCACAGTTTTAATCGCAGGATTTTAACGAGCTGTTCATTAGTCTTAATTAAGTGTACTTAATTCTTCTTAGAGCAGTTATTTGCCCTCTTAATTCACAAGATAAGAGAAATATCCGTGTTCGCCATCCAGAATAAAAAAATGCCATACCCACATTGCTATGCATTGGAAATAACATAAAATGAGAGAAAACAATGTAACAAATCAAATTAAAGATGTACTTGGCTCCTACTTGGTGAAAACTAATTGGCACATCAAGACAAATTTATTCGACGAGAAGAGTCAAACCAGTTAATTAGTTAATCTAATTAATTCACCTGAAGTTTTTTGAAAGAACTTGAACTAGAAACAGTTGTGTCCCTCAGCCCAATTTGGGGTTTACTGAGTTCTTCAGTGTCTAATTTGATCAGTTTCAAATGTTACAATGCTGGAAATTTCTTGCAGTATAGAAATAAAACCACACTCTTCAAGGATATTTTATTCTTCATAGCATGTATGGATGTTTCTATGAAACATTTGGCTAGAAATAGTAAGTAACAACGCTATATATGAAAAACAACTAATTAAGACATTAACAACTTGTTAAAATCTTGTGATAACAATTGTGGTTGGAACAAAAATCAGCATACACAGTGGGTCCCTCGGAACGACGTTGAAGACCACTGATCTACATGATTGTAGAGTGAGAGTACAAGTGTTGTTGCATTTGACGTGAGTTTTATCTGGAAGTTTGCGCAGTGCAGGCCAATATGTTTATTAGTTGAATAACTACAGGTGTAGGCCTTAGATGCCTGTTATGTTATTAAATTATCCATTTTCATGAGCTTAAAATATACCACATTACTATTCTTAAGGGCCTGAACATTTATTCTGTTTGTGAGCAATTGTTTCCAACAGAAATGCATTAAATTCCCCTATGTAAATCTTTGAACGCCTTTTTCTCAAAACAAGTTTTTTGTCATACTCCAAGTCTAACTTCTCTGCCTCTGTAGTACCTATGTATACCAAACTTTGCAGTTATACACTTAGCAATATTCTGAAGATATTTACAGAGGGATTTGTTAATATATCATCCCTAGCCTGATTTATGAGACATTTTATTCCCAAAAATATGGCGAAAATTGATTTTTTGAGGCCATGGGCAGCATATTTTGATTTTCTCAGTAATAAGAGCAGATATCCTTAAATCCCTCTGTAATTGTTTTTTCATCTCATATGTTAACAAAATGAAAAAAGAATTTTGCACCTGACTTTATCAGATGTTTAGATTTATCTTCCTAAAATATATGCAAATTAGCGCATATTTAATGAGATAATGCCTGATTTGCATATTTAAACATAAAAATTTCAAAAACTTGTAATACAAATTTTTTTCATACTATTGCAAGTAATCAACTGAGGAAGTTTCATGATGATATCTATTATTTAAAATTTTTGCCCTATTCACCTGTAGTGTCTCGCCTTAACTTGCACTTGTAGATGTAGCGACGAATTGTAGTTACTGACAGTGGTTTTCTGAAGTGTTCCTGAGCCCATGTGGTGATGTCCTTTACACACTGATGTCGGTTTTTGATGCAGTACCGCCTGAGGGATCGAAGCTCACGGGCATTCAATTTTGGTTTTCGCCTTGACGCTTACGTGCAGTGATTTCTCCAGATTCTCTGAACCTTTTGACGATATTACGGACCGTAGATGATGATGAAATCCCTAAATTTCTTGCAATAGCTCGTTGAGGAATGTTGTTTTTAAACTGTTCGGCAATCAGCTCACGCATTTGTTCACTAAGTGGTGACCCTCGCCCCATCCTTGTTTGTGAATGAGCATTTCAGGGAAGCTGCTTTTATACCCAATCATGGCACCCACCTGTTCCCAATTAGCCAGTTCACCTGTGGGATGTTCCAAATAAGGGTTTGATGAGCATTCCTCAACTCTCTCAGTCTTTTTTGCCACTTGTGCCAGCTTTCATTCCACTTTCAGGGAAGGTAAACATTATGTGCCTCCCTAGATTCAACAGAACGGTGCAATGAACGTACCAGGGCGTCCACCCAAATGCATGGACAGTTCACGTCTGGAAAGAGGAAAAAAAAACTTTGCATTCGACTTTGTTGAATACGGTATACATTCCAAAACAAAAATCAAAAGTAGCAGCCTAACCTATTTCATTGAATCCCTCCTCCAGAGACCAATAAGAAGGGATGGATACCAGTATTGAACGAGCCCCGGGGCTACATTCTTCAAGACCGCAGTATTGATGAGCTCTGACCTTAACGATTCTGCTACCTGTACTGGAGCAGTCGTTTTTTTTTTTGTTTTTTTTTTTCCACAAGACATGTTATCTTGCACATTTATCTCACCAACTCCATCAACAGGAGCGATCTAATAAAGCGCAAAACTGTTGAATATCTGGAGATGAGATTAAGGAAGAAGATTTTTTGTCGACATCCGCACTTTTGGTAATAAGACCAGCTTCACCATGCCAGTGCATGCATGACGAAATGCAATTAGCATTGCGCCGCTTCGCAGTCGAATACCATCGTGGATACACAGATATGAACATGAAAATGCCGCAAAACAAGTCAAAGCCGGAGTTCACGTTTTAGAACTCATTTGCCTCAAAGGGTGGCAACACTAGTAATTTGGCGAAACACCTTGCTAAAGTCCATCACATTCAGACGGAAAGATGTGAAGTGTTTGATAGCACAGCTAGTTCATCCACGTCCATTCCAGGTATGTAACATTATGCAAGCAGGCAACAGGTGGAGTAAATGACCATTAGCTATTTTTTTAGTTAAGTGATCTTGATAGGTGCGCCTCCTACGTCCTTTAGCACATTAAAATCCAAAACGACACCGTGAACTCACCAGTGGCGGTAGGTGGACGGAAAACTGGGCCGAAAACATCCCTTGAAACGGATGACCCAATTCTAATCATTGTTCTTGGTCAACACGTTAGTTTCCCTTATGAAAGGTTTAGGCAAGTGAATAATAAATTCTATGAAATGTTTATGACTTAATTTATGACATGACTTAATTGGCAACTCTTCTCAAAAAAAACCACAGTGGATTTTCCGTGTCGAATTTTGTCGCATCCTAAGCAAGTCGTCAAACCTGAGCGTAATGATTGTTTAATTGAAAGATTGAAATGCGCTCTCTTTTTTGCGTTCAACTGGTGCGCTTGATTTCTCGTCTGAACAAAAACAATTAGCTACACTTGAGAGGGGAGGAGTTCAAGTGTCTTTTACCAGGGAAATTGACTGAAAACAAATCAAGACAAATAATCAGTTTAAAGACATGTTTATCGCCCTCCTTGTTTTCTGTCCACCCCCTGCCACTGGAACTCACCGTCAAGAATGATCAACTCTGAATCTTATCGATCTGTATTAACTCACGTCTCTGGCTGATGCATTACGCAGTCATTTCAGATTTGACTAATCAATATGAAGACAAGTATTCATTCTTGTTTTCACTCTTTATTCCAATCAGCCTATGTGAGTGTGTTTTACCCGCAGCCCCAGACTCACGTTTTAATGCCTTTCTCCATCATCTCTGATGTGAAAACATGACATTGACTTTCTCTGACTGTGTGGAAAAGTGTCCAGTGTCCTGCTCATAATTCATAGGGCTGTGGTCAAAAAAGAGCTGAGGAATGCTAGAAGACTGTATGAAAGACAAATTGCAGAGGGGGCAAAAACTAGCCCTAAGCGCTTCTTTCAGTACTGTAGCAGGAAAAGTAAAGTTAAAGAGCAGGTTAAGTGCATAAAGAATAAAAATGGATCGCTGCTATATGATAACAAGCATATTGCGGATACCTTAAACAGTTACTTTGTTGAGAATTTTACCTCAGAGGGGGTCTTTATTTGGCCAGAGGGCATGTCAAATGCTCAAGATTATTTAGCGGAAATTGAGGTTCGGGATAACGAAGTATTAGACAAGTTGCATAAACTAAAGGCAGATAAGGCGGCGGGTCCTGATGGCTTATATCCCAGAGTGCTCAGGGAAGCTGGTGAGTTCATCTTTAAGCCGCTATCCGCCATCTTCGGCCGGTCTTTAGTAACTGGAGAAATGCCAAATGATTGGAAACAGGGCAATATAATACCAATACATAAGAAAGGGGACAGTACCGAGCCAGGAAACTACAGGCCAGTGAGTTTAACTTCTATTTCGTGCAAAATAGATTCTAATATCATAAAAGATGAGCTGGACTTCTTTCTTGAATGTAACAGTATCTTGAGGGATAGCCAACAAGGTTTTCGGAAGGGAAGGTCATGCCTAACAAACCTTCTGGTATTTTTGAAGAGGCCACCAGGACTTACGACCAGAGCAGGGCTTATGACATCATATACTTGGATTTCAGAAAGCATTCGATACAGTACCGCATAAGAGACTAATTTTAAAAATGAGCTCCATTGAAGTTACAGGAGGTATTCTGAAGTGGATTCAAAACTGGTTACAGGACAGAACACAAAGAGTAGTGGTCAGTGATATCTCATCTGAGCTGGGTATGGTGGGGAGTGGCGTGCCCCAGGGATCAGTGTTCGGACCCTTGCTGTTCCTCATTTACATTAATGACCTTGATAGGAATATTGAGAGCAGTTAAATTTGCAGATGATACTAAATTGGGGGGTTTGGCAAATAGTCTAGGGTCCACTAAAGTGATTCAGGACGATTTGGATAGAATCCAGAATTGGGCAGAAATGTGGCAAATGAAATTTAATCTAGCAAAATGTAAAGCTGTACATGTAGGTAATAAAAACATTCGACGGGATTACTTCATGGGAGGTTTAAAACTGGAATGTGCTGCACAAGAGAAAGATCTGGGAGTGATTGTTGACCAAACCCTCACAGGTTCTAGCCATTGTGCCGTAGCAGTTAAAAATGCTAATCGAATGCTAGGATACATTGCCAAAAGTATTGGGTCCAAATCTAAGGAGGTGATGCTTCTTTTGTACAACACGTTCGTTAGACCACACCTGGAGTATTGTGTACAGTTTTGGGGACCATACTTTAAGAAAGAAATAGAGGTTATATAGAGGAGATATATAGATATAGAGGAGAAAGTTCAGAGAAGAGCCACCAAGCTTATTCCAGGTATAAAAGATGAAAGCTAGGAGAAGAGGCTGAAGATCCTTAATCTCTTTAGTCTTAGGAAAAGGAGACTCAGGGGTGATTTGATTCAGGTCTTTAAATATGTTAAAGGGATTAACAAAGTGAATCATGTAGGATTCCTTCGACCAAGTGTTGTGAGTAGAACTCGGGGTCACAAATGGAAGTTGACCAAAGGTAAATTTAGCACTGATAATTTGAAATATTTCTTCACCCAAAGAGTCATTTCAATGTGGAATAGCTTACCTGACCATATTGTTGAGGCAGAGACCTTGGGGGTTTTCAAGAGCAGGCTTGACCTAAAGCTAGATACCATTGAGTCATTGAGTATCTGGAGGGAGATATTCACAATAGTATAAAGAAACTGGCGAGCTTAGTTGGGCTGAAAGGCCTGTTCTTGCCATTCATGTTATGTTCAGTTATTAAATCCCAGCGCACCACGGAGCGTCTCTGTGCTGTCAGCTGAAGAGTCCAGGGCCGGCGCTAAATATTTTGGGGGCAGCCATAAATGTTTACTGTTTTGTGAATAAAGTTTCAGATTTGGGATTTTTTTTGCTTAATTTTAGATGCATCTTCTAAATACATTAATATAACCATAATTATAGCTTTGGTGTGTGGGATTTCCCCTCTCTGGTCTATATCCTAGCCTGTACTAAATTATTTTTATCCTTTTGGAGACAAAATGTAGCCCACACTGCCCCTAATAGTGATTAATGTTACATCACCATATAAAATACCTAGAATTAAAATATTTTTGGCAAGATGTGTTTGTGAAACACTGATGCCCCTGTACATAACATGCACATGCTAACCATTAAAGGCCTATCATGGGACATTCAAAGGTTAAAGGTCAAGGTCAAGGTCACAAGGTCAACATTCATTACCTCATCAGAAAGGCCTTATCCTAAGGAACACATATGCCAGGTATCAAATGCCTATTACGAGCTAATGAAAAGTTTTGGCCCATGTTAAAGTTTTTGTCACCAAACGTCATGCTCCAAGGTCAAGGTCAGAAGATCAAATCTGAAAATGCCTTCTGAAAATGCCATCTGAAATGCCTTCTCACAAGCAATGCATATGCCAAGTATCAAAGTCCTATCATGAGCCGATCAAAAGTTAGAGCCATGGCAAAGTGCACACAGACGGACGGACAGATGGACAGGTGAAAATTAAAAAATGTATCCAAGTTGTGCTGCAATGAGCAGTGTGATGTGCAAACAACATAGTGATTTGTTAAAAACATTGCAGTGTCTTTAAATAACTGCTTACTTTGTGTTTTACCTTTTAAGTTAGAAAAATGTAAAAAGTACAATGTTTTGTAAAAACAATTGTGTTGCATAATAAAGCAATTTATGTTCTTAATTTCTTTGTGGTATTTTTTTTTTCCCTAAAAAAATATTGATAAGAGAACCGTTTAAGTAAAGGATCAATAAGCAGTATCGATAAAGAGTAGTAGTGTCGTTAAAATCTTAATGATACCCATCCCTACCAATGAGTGCAGTAGAAGGAACCCTCCAGTCCTTTTTCATTTGAAATTATTCCCATTGACCATGTCCTTCTCATTTAAATCTGGTAAATGTAACTGAACACTTCAAGGCCAGTTTTGCAAGTCTTTTTTTTTTTTTTTTAATATAAATCACGTCTATTTCAGCCGAGCAACATAGACAGGATACAACCGAGCCTGCTGATACGCATAAGCTTGTATGCTCTGTCTTTGTCCAATCAATGTGTTTCACTTACTGTAGAATGTTTAAACACTTGGGAATTGGATAAGAAATGAGCCAATCTATACATTGTTACCTGGGAAGTTTCACAAGGGCGTGAAGTATAACTGTGCAGTTATGCAGAAGAATCTGAGTGTATGATTGAGTAATTGGCTCTCAACACTAGTACTTGAGTGGATATAAGGAAGCGCTGAATTTGTCAATGAAGGAATCTACACACAAATCCACGTTGGGGAACTTCGCATTTTTTCTATGTGATGGCTGTATTTGACAGTAGAATGTGAGAGAATCAATTCCATGTCAAATTTTTTGCCTCAGAAAACTGATTTTTCTGAACCACTAACTGGGATACCGGCTACAGAGGACAACGATTTTTTTCTGTTGCAAGAGATAATTTTTTTTTTTAACTGCTGGATCGATACTATGGACAAGGTTATTGACCAGTTTGCACATCAGGCTTAGCTGTGGAGTTTAATTCATGCAACTCTTGAAAAACAGGGAGTGTAGTGAACTGAGTGGAGTTGTAAGAAAGAAGCCTTTCCTACGACCTCAACACAAAATTAAGTGTCTGGAGTATGCAAAAGAGGACCTTGAGAAATCTCAAGCCTATTGGAACAATGTGCTTTGGACTGACACAACCAAAATTGAACTTTTTGGCCACAACCGAAGAAGATATGTTTGGAGAAAAGAAAAGGAGAAGCATTTGTAGAGAAGAACACATTACCAACTGTTAAGCATGGAGGTGGATCCATTATGCTTTGGGGTTGTGGAGCAGCTGCGGGCAGAGGCAATGTTCTGTGCGTGGAAGGAAGAATGGTATTTGATCCCTCCAAATATCAAGACATTTTAGAGGCTAATGTTCAAAGCTCAGCCCAGTAATTGAAGATGAAGAGACGTTGGGTCTTCCAGCAAGACATTGACCTGAAGCCCATCTCAAAATCCACCATGAGGTACCTCCAGGAAGGACAGATGAAGGTTTTGGAATGGCCATCACAGTCCCCAGACTGAAGATTATTGAATATCTGTGGAGAGACCTCAAACATGCTGTGCATGCAAGAAGTCCAAAGAATATTTCTGAGCCAGAGGTGTTCTGCAGTGCATGCCACGAGACAGGCGTGATCGCACTGGCGCCCATAAACGCCTGTCAAGTCGTCCTCATGGGCGCGCCATTAATTAATCCAAGCATTAGCCCATTTGACCTACTCCGGTAGACCATGAAGATGACAACAATATCATAATCAAAACTAGCAATCACCGCATTCTCTCAGATTAAGGGAACCAGTGCCAGCTGCAAGGAAGCATCTCGTATTCAGTTTAGCATATCCGACCCATCATCATAGCCGTAATGAGCAATCTTAGACCTCGGTTGAAATTTGAGAGGAAAAAAAAATTAAACCTCTATATCATTCAGGTTTTGTTCTAGGTATCTTAAGTGTAACCTGTGTGAACACGCAATGCTACGTTTCATCAAAAATCCATTTCTGGTTACAGTCTTTTCCTGTTATCTACGCATGTATTGTTTTTTGGAGATTGCTTTAATTCAGTAGAATTTTTTACATTAATGCTGTTTGCGCGCAGAAGGTGTTACTACGCCTGTCATTATAGTACGCACTTCCCACAGCATAGAAAAAGCCACGTTTGGATTTGCGTACCCGAACACGAACTCATGTCACTGGTCATATAAACCTATGTAAACAGGAAAAACGTGGAAGACTTTGGTCGCATCTAACTACAGCCCCGAAAAATACCGTTGCCCACACTGAGTCTAACTACAAATGCTAACAGGAGTGGCAGCGCGTCTGGCTGACTGGGTGGTCGCTCAAAGCTCGGAGAGGTACGTCTCATCTCGTCTCATTTCATAGAAGAACATATTTCATTATGAAAGTACGGTGGACTGTTCCTTTAAGAAAAAAAAAAAAAACGGGTTTTCTTCTGCCTATGAACCTGCCACTGTGCCAACAAACGGTGATTGTGCAATACCTCTGAAAGTGAAACGCTTGCTGAAAATCCGCGAGCTGAGGCTACCGTTGAATCTGAACTAGCTAGCCTGCTAATGTTACCTAGCTAGCTAAATTTTGTTGGAATTTTTATAACGTCGGTATTTGCTAGACATATTTCTGCACATATACTAAAGCCTTCATCTTTGCTCACAGCATCTCTATGCAGAGAAATTATCAATATTTAATTAAGTAACGATAGGACGCCCCATACCTCTGAACGGTACAGTGTTGGCAGTTGGAAGACGCGGCTGGTGACCCTTTATTTCTCAACTGGCGTGCAGGGTCCTTTTGGCGCGCAGGAGGTGTAACCAGATGTGAACGAGCCCGCTCTTCCATTCATTATCCGACTACATGCAGCGGCGTATTGTAAGTTATTCGATATGGCCTTAATAAGCCTGAGCTTAGCCCCTATCCGGTCCGATGTCTCCTAGCCCATTATGCAGCGTTTCCTGTGTAACTTCTAAAATACTGATATTTAGCTGACTTGGTCTAGATGTCTTTTGCACTTAGTTTGGAATTGTTGTTTTTCCGTAGTACTCTGTGACCGTTTGCTTTTGAAGGTCGGCTTCTAAAATAAATAAATACAATGTCTTCTTCGCATCTCAATCCAGCAAACGTCCTTTAATGCACGCCACATCGTGCACTGAAAAAAACCATTACATTGGTCCCTTACGGCGCATAACATTTATATCAATTTTAAATGATTTAATTTAAATCAAAATAATGTGATAGAAAATAACTGCATAATAAAAATATGTTAAGTTTACTTTTTATTTTGAGTTGATTTATGCAGCTGCTGTACCTGAGCACCATGCAATTGAACTAAGCTCCATATTTAGGGCCCGAGCACCGAAGGCGCGAGGAACCTATTGTTTTTGATGGGCTTCTTCTTCTTCCTCTTCTGCGAGAACGCATTTTTGAGGGCTTTGCCATGCACGAAAACTCACAAAAATTTGCCCACACGTCAGTCGTAGTGAAAATTGCAAACTATTATTTATTTTGTGCTTGGACATGCCCCGGTGGCTCTATAGCGCCACCAAACACACGGCCATTTCGGAACGCACTTGCTCGGATTCTAATGAAATTTTATAGGGTCATAATAGTCATGATAAATTTTTTTGTCAATTTTTTTTACATTTTTTTGCCGCACAGGAAGTGAGCTATGAGCCATTTCCTGCGTTTTTTCAGATTTTACGAACACATTTTTGAGGGCCTTATCATACTCGAAAACCAAACTTGACTTATTGGCTAAAAATATTAAGTTCTTTGATTCGATATCTCATTTGGCAGTGGGTGAGACATGGTGGCTCTATAGCGCCCCCTAATGCACAATTGCATTTTTGAGGGCATCAGCATGCTCGAAAACTCACAAAACTTTGCAATCATATTAAGCTGGTCATACTCTTTACTAGAATATAGGGTTTACAGATGGATGTGGCAAAATTGCATTTCAGCTCCACCTAGAAAATTTCAATGAAGCAGCCCTCGCAGCGTGTTTAACCTACATGTACAAAATTCGGTGGACATGTGTACTATACCAAGACCTAAAAAAAATCTCTTGGTGCCATGACCTAGACTCAACAGGAAGTCCGCCATTTTTAATTGAATTTGCAAATTTTTTTAATTTTTTGCCATTCACAGGCGTCGTACTTTAACGAACTCCTCCTAGAGATATTATCCTATCAACTTAAAATTTTGCATATGACATCTAAAGACCTTGTCGATGATTCATCGAACTTTGTATCCGTGGCGTTGCGGCGAATTTCGATGTTCCCCCATGAAACAGGAAGCTGATTTTACGCGCACATGCTTTGTGAGATTTGCGCAAAACTTCACAGGCTTGATAAAATTGTTCGCCGAAGTATAAATATATGCTAATATTAGATCTGGAGTGGCCAGGTGGCCCCACAGCGCCCTCTAGATACGGCCATGTTAAGATAAAAGTGCTTGAATGTTGATGAAATTTGGTGTGATCATTGCATTAGTCATTCTGGGAAATGGTTAATTTTTTTGGCCAAACAGGAAGTAAGCTATGAGCTATTTCCTGCGTTTTTCCAAAGTTCACGAACACACGTTTGAAGGCCTTAGAATACTCCAAAGCTTGCAAAACCTAGCACAATTCATTATTGTCTTATTCTCTTCAATGTCATCCATCAATTGGCACTAAATGTGGCATAATGGCTCTATGGTGCCCTCAATCAGATTTATAAAAGAATTGCTCTTTTGCAGGTCTAAACATGCTGGAAAATTAACAAAAATCAACACACTCATAGAGCTCGGTAATACGATTACTATGTTGTAGATTTTGTGCACAGGCATGACAAAATGGTACCATAGCACCCTCCAGAAAATTTTTGCACTCCCCTCAGGAAACCACATTGTACGCGGTCCAGCAGTGTCCAATGGCTGTGAATGGATGCCTGCACCCATCAAGATCTTGCCGCCACCCCAACGTGCACGAGGGGTGCGAGGGCCCCTTCAACGCTGCTTGCAGCTTTAATTGTAATTAGTTTTTAAATTTGCATTCATTCTCTGCCCATTTACAATCTTTTAAATATTAAGTGCTTTAATAGTGTCCTTGTTTCATATGATTTAACAAAAAAAGTCCCACTCAAATTAGCAATGATCATTAATGTCTATATGGGCAAATCAAAAGTTGTTGCACATTTAATTAACAAATGCCCACAAAATTTTCAGTGTCTGCCTCCTATTCACTATCTAGAAAGTACATCTTATTGATTCTTTGTGAGAGCAATACTTTTAGACGATTTTTGTGGAAAGCATTCAACATAATACTGTAGGTACCATTGACTCTAGATTTTAGTAAATGTCTTTGAAGAAAATTATCAGTGTCCGTAGCCTCAACCAGAGTAGTATCGTTCAACTTTAAGAGAAACTCTAAAACCCGCTCAAAATGGGGTTTTATAATGAATAATATTTGCGCTATCTTCTAAACTTCATTTTGTTGCCAAATATTCTTAAATGAAAGTAATTTCACTTTTGCTTCACATGTGCTTCATGCTTAGTCCCACTGTTTGTGATTTACCTGAAAGCATTGGGGCATAGCCCCTGGGGATAAGCCTATAGTAAAGTTAGTTTCAGGGCAGAGCGCATGTAAGGTGTCTACTTATTTTTATAGCATCTGAGAACATGATCATAACATGAAAGATCCTCACAAATCACAAAATTGATTCAGTGACACATTGACATGTGATTGGTTGCACAGCGTACACATCAACTCAACATTCGGTCAGTAGCAGGGGTGTCAAACTGGTCCGTAAAAACAGCTGAGAGGCTGAAGGTTTTTAGTCCAGCCAAGCAGAGGCACACCTGATACAACTAATCAACTGATCTCAGCTTATATAGTTGATTAGTTCCTATCAGTTGCGCTTCTGCTGAGCTGTTCTGAAAACCAGCAGCCCTTCGGCCCTTTTACGGACTAGTTTAACACCCGAGTTTGTTCATGTTGGCACCATCTTTATGTTCTGTAGCCTGAACCTAATCACTTGGGCCACCTAACGGAGACCCCAAAGAGCTTGTCAGTAAGTGCACAGAGGGCCCGTGGCCAAGCAGTGTGATGAATAGATCACCCTATTCTGTCTTGTAATAATTAAAAAATGGCACTGAGACCGGAGCTGGCTCTCATCATTCATGTAAAGCAGCTCATAACTCGTTCATTATACACACATCACTAAAGAACAGAGACGTTCTTCATATAAGGAGGCAACGGACTCTGACAATGTCTTTGAAACACTCTTGGGCAGCAAGATAGGGACCAACAAGACCAGAGCTCTCTCTTTGAGTATGGAGATGCCTATATGTAGCGTTCTGGTGTATGCCTTGCCATTTGATTTCCATATTTGGGTGCAGTGTCAAATTGTTAACAACATGGGGCCATAAAAGTAGTTCTGAAGGACATTAATGCCAGAGAAGGAAAAAAAAAATTTTTTTTTTCACAAACCAGGGCTTGTGCCCATGCGCAACTGCTCCAAGGCTGAGAAGATATCAGTATTCCACTTTGAAGCAAGCATAGCCAGGGGTGATGTAACCAAGTCTTGAACTTCGGGGAATCAACCATTCGCAAAGCTTGTTTGAGGGCAGAGCACACTACTCATTTTTCTGACCTCGGTAATTACTCGTTGGCTTCCCTGTAACCAGTGTGAAGTGTATGCCTATTGTATTATTGAGAGCATAGGCAACGATTTTATGCTCCAAAATGATGAAGTGAAATATGCAAATTTTTGTATGCACATTTCTCATTAATTTATGATTGCATTTTTTTAAAAATCTACAAACAGGACCATTTTCATTCATACACAAAAACCAATCAACTTTTCAATGCTGAAACCATTCAATAATTTCAATATTGACTCAATGTGACATTTTCAATGTAAAAAAAAAAAAAATCAATAAATATCAATGTTCATTCATCTTCGGAAAACAAGCACCTTTTCAATTTTGAAAATTGTTCGTTGCTTCAATATTGATTCAATATCACATTTTTAAAGTTGAAAAAATTAACAAATATCAATGTTGATTCATCTTCCAAAAGAAATCAGTTCAATGTTTAAATTCTTCCCTCGCAGCAATGTTGATTCAATATCACTGTCTCAGCATTTCAAGGCCTAACCAAACATCAATACTGAATCAACACCGTACTTAAGTAACATTTTCAATGCTGAAAAAAATGACCAATTTCGTTCCATGTTCAATGTTGACTTTTCAATCCTGATGAAAAATAAATGCTTCCAACCATATTTCTATGTTGAGTCAATGTCCCTTTGCTATCTGGGGGACAATTAGAACAGATTGATAACGAAATAAACAATTTAAAAAAATTAAGCACAGACAGAACATCCAATGGATACTGCCATTTATCTATTTGCAGGCCATCGTTTTCGGATGTTCTGTTTGTTGGTGATATATTTTTAGCTGCGACCAAGCAGCTCTATGAACGCTTCTGTCTGTGTCTGTCTGTCTGTCTGTCAGCCGTCTGACACCTTTTTCACCATGTTCCTGTCGTCGTATCATCATGAAATTTTCACGAGTTATTGACCTTCACCAAAGTGATGTCCATGCACACGGTCGAGGTCAAAGGTCAAGTTCACAGAGGTCACGACCTTGTTTGCAGGTTTTCGCGCTGTAACTCCAGTTAGAATTCATGGTTCGCTATGAAATTTTGTAAATAGCTTCTAGGCATACAGGAGGTGTTCCCTATTGTTTTTCAAGGTCATCTGTCGAATCCCAAGGTCACACTGGTCAAAAAAGTGTCGATTTTGCCCCGATTTCACAGTTTTCGCACCGTAACTCCACTTTAGCTTAATGGATGGCTATTACATCTTAGAACAAGCTTCTTGGTACAGAGGAAGGGTTCCCTCTTGATTTTCAAGGTCATTTGCCAATTTCGACAAGACACTTGTACAAGAAACCACCAGTCATGGACACTAGGCCTCGTGACGGATGCTAGGCGAGGTCGCAGCTATTAGATCCTTCTGATCTACTTGTTATGACTTATTTCGTTATTAATCTGTTCTCATATCAATACTTTTACTTTTTGCTGGCTGCCGGACATGGAGTATTTTGCATTTCGCGTCCGACAGTCTTGATCGTGCAAGTGATATTTAATTCGCAATGTCAATGGTCATGGAATTGATTTGCTCACTGACTACAAGTACTATTTTATCTCTGGCGTGGAAACAACGCCTGAATCTGTTCGATCCATCTGACTAATTTTCAAAAGAGAGACCGAATAAAGACTGCTGTCTATCTTTAACCACTTGGGCCCGGGAGACTCAGCATGTGAGTGATGCTGTAAAGTGCCTGTCAGCCGGGAGACTCAGCAGTTGAGTGATAGTTTTACCGTTGTTGGCATAGCCAATTATCATGAGTGACGTCAAATACTGATCGCTGCTCACTGAAGCGGATGATACTCACGCATTCACACAAATCTAATCATCTAATTACATTGACTGTAGCTGAATAGTATTCACAAAAAAAAACAACCATCTAATTACATTGATTGACGTTGATTATTGGTTCGCACATTCTAACAAACGTGGAATCTGCTGACACATCATGAGTATGAATCACACGCACGTTTTGCAATATAAGAGAAGTTTTTGATTCGTGACCAGTATACTTCTCGACATGGCAGATGTTACATCTGGTAAATCTACCAGTTCGTCAGACGGAGAATCAGAATACTCAAGTGACGAGTCAGATGTTCCGCTGGCAGTTATTTCTCGGCGAGCACTTCTCGATAGAGAGCAACAGCCATCCACGTCACAGTCTCATCAGAATCGAGGGTGGAATTGGAAAGATGAGGACTTTTGTCCGAAAAAATATGCTTGCGCCAAGCGAACGATAGTCAGTTTTGCACAGGTGGATGAGGAAAACATCACACCTGCCAACATATTCTGGAAAGAGTATTTTTCTGACGAGTTGATGCATTTGATAGTCCGGGAAACGAATCGATACCAATTCCAACACCCACTTCGTCTGGCAGCTCGTGGTCATCAGAAGCCTTGGGTAGATACTGATATCAACGAAATGAAAAGCATGCTTGCACTGATGGTCCTGATGGGTGTAAATTCACGACCGGAGGTTCGGCAGCACTGGAGCATCGATCCACTTGTTGAGGCACCTATCTTCCGGAGTGTAATGCCAAGGGACAGATTTCTGGACATTCTTGCCCAGCTTCATTTCCGTGACAATGAAGAAATAGAGGATGAAGAAGTTGATAGATTGTACAAATTACGTCCCGTCTTGGATCATCTTGCTGACCGATTTCGCTCAGTCGATACCCCTGGGCAGAACATCGCTGTTGACGAAAGTCTGATGAAATTCAAAGGGCGCCTCAAGTTCAGACAGTATTGTCCAATGAAGAGGGCGAGATTCGGTATCAAGGTGTACAAACTGTGTGATTCTGGGAAAGGTGCCGGGTATACAAGTGAATTCCACATTTTCACTGGAAAGGACAGAGATCCATCGATACCTGCATCTCAGAAAGTTGTGATGAACTTGACGTCAAATCTCAGTGGACTTGGCTACACACTAGCACTGGATCGAGGTTTTTCGTGTCCAGATTTGTTCTTGGAGATGCATTCCCGAAAGTTCAATGTCATCGGCACTGTGCAAGCTAATCGGAAAAATATGCCAAAGGACCTTGCAAACCCAAAGCTCGAGGCAAATGAGACTAAAAGTAGATGCACTGATAAAATTCTAGCTCTTGTATGGCGAGACAAGAGAGTGGAAAGAATGCTCAGCCCTGTTCACAAGGATGAGATGAAACCAACTCGAAAGAGAACACCTGATGGTAATACGACGCGAAAGCCGGCAGTGGTGGTCGATTACAATCGTTGGAAACTCGGTGTTGATCTGTCTGACCAGCTGGCAACTTCGCACAACTGTGCTACAAAAACTTTGAAGTGGTACAAGAAATTGTTCTTCTACTTTGTGGACTGTGCTCTTGTGAACTCTTACGTTCTGTACAAACTGTCTACCAGTGATGCAACAGGGAGGCGATCAAACTTCACAGACTTCCGCCTATCCTTTGTCAGAGACACTTTGTCTGAATACAGTGGTGACATGCCAACCTTGAGAGTACAAGGCTCACACCTCAATTTGCCAACCCGTCTAACTGAACGTCATTTCCCGGTAATACATGGTCGTCGAAACTGCCACGTATGTCACCGCAACGGAACGCGCAAGAATACCAGATTTCGATGTGAACAACGCAATGTTCCTCTGTGTCTGGAGTGTTTCCAAATCTACCACACTGTTGGAGAATACTGATTGAAATGTGTGAATGTGTATCTATAATTTCTGCGTGAATAAACATCCAAACTAGTAAATTGCTTGTTGTCTCTGATACCACAGTGATATCGGTAATTGCTTTATCTGACAAAATATCTCCCGGCACACAGTACCTCGCTGTAAATTATATAGCCGGGCCCAAGTGGTTAACGGAAGAAAACAGACGAAGAAAAGACCAAGAAAAGTCGATAGCAATCAACTTTCATTTTGTGAAGGCCGAACACAAACATGACCAAGTTTGTACGTCAAATAACTGCAGGAATACACGAAAAATAACTTTTCTGGTATTTCAGGATCTCTGTCCGACAGTCGCTAAATTCTTCATTAATGCACGAAGACCCGCGACAGTGTCTACTCACTTTATTGAGCAGAGCTTAAACAGAAACATTGATTGAAATTCTCGGTACTCATCTCGAAGAACAATTTCTCTTGTCAAAACATTCACGTTCAATATCCAAAAGCTTCAGGAGATTTGAAGAACTTAAAAACAGCAATCGACTGTCGGACACGGAGTTATAATAAAACCCTGTCCGACTATCGGACACTTAGATGCTGCAAAAGAATAATGGAAGCTACACAAATAATTAGTGCCTAAGAATGGGGTCGTGTTTACCTTGTTCAAGAAAAGCCCATATGAATGCGGTCCTCTTGTGGTACTCACGACGTCCTAAGTCGAATTTGTGAAAGCTGTGAGTTCGCGAGTTGAAACTTGTTTGATATTTTTAGAAAGTATATCCAGACTACAATTATGCCGCTGTGCCTCTCCATGGAATCCGTTAATTCCCAGGCTTGCCGGTTCTGCAGTCGCGTGAATGTTTTGGCCGTAGAAGAAATCGGTTAGCTTGTCTCTAGATTGGAATATAGACTGTAGGTAAGCACAAATCCCACGGACGCTAACGCAAGCTGCTTGACGGAGTCGATTCGATGAAAACGGATGAAAACCATAGTTATATAAATTTAGAATCATTTAGAACTGTATATACAAAGGCTGTGTCCCAATTCAGAGGCTGCATCCTTCGAAGGCTTTATTTTTAGGGAGTTGCCATTTCATCTCATCTGCCAAACTGATGTAATGTCATTTAATCTCCGTCAAACAGCTTTGATTTAAGCGAGTTGTCGGTGTTTTCCCCAACCTTAACTTTAATGCGTAGCCATACACCTAACCCCAAACTTAACCCAGTGTCTTACCCAAATGTCAGTTTGGCAAATGGAATTGAGTGACGACCCCTAAAAATAAAGCCTTCGATGGCTGGAGCCTCGGCTTTGAGATGCACCCAGGGGCTTAACAGAAGTGCCCTTGGCGTGATGGAAGTGGAATACTGGCTATTCACTGTTTTTATTCACTTAGCTTGCTCGCTAGCTGGGCTTTATTGAATAGTCATGCCAGCTAGCTTACTGAATAACAGTAAGTGACGGTAAACTAACCATTTGCTGTTTTAATCGGTTTAAGTATGTGCAGAAGATGCAATTAGCTCACAAGCTAACTAGCTAGGTGGTTCGCCAGCGTAAATATCACGAGATAGGCAAGCGAAATAGCAAGCGAGCTACTTTGCTAGCCTAGCTAGCGAACGAGCAAAGTGAATAATGCTGTATTCGGTAACATTCGTAAACACGAGTCGTGTCCTGAATTTAAAGTCACAGGTACGAAGAAGGGTCATTCGGACAGAGACCAGGAGAACGGAATTCACCAGTCATGTCTCAAAAACACGGGACTCGTAGCATTAAAACAGTGAATATAGGTTAAGGTGCGAGTATTTGCTGCGGATTGGATATGGCGCATATAATACATATTTTACCGTGCTCGTGTTTGTAGCGTCTGGCGAATTTCGGAACTCGTTGGGCCGACCTTGATACATTTATTAATATGCCATACCGTATGTCTGTATGATGCTCTTTTAACAAAGACAAAGTATTTCAGCACGAAAGCACGTGTTTTTAATGTGTGACAGCGTCTTGTATCATAACTACATCTCTGCAGTTTGTTACAGACCAAACCGTGCGGAAATCGGGTAAAATTTCCCCTGAGTTATGTTTATTGAAGTTGCGCATACACCGTCCTCCGGAGAAATAAATTCTCTGTGGGTGTATGGGGGCCCCATCCAAAACGGCGGCGACCTATGACGTCAGCTCCAATAGACAGCGTCAGTCGATAAGGCGTCTACGTATATTATGTCTATGACTATATATCCACGATGGCAACATGAACCACTATGAATAATGGGAGTTGGAACAGAATGCCAGGAGAAGCCATGCTTTGGCGTCCTTTTTACCATGGTAACGGTGCTCTAGCGCTGTTATCATTTGAACGCTGAGCCTTTTTTTTGCTGAGGACTTAACGACATGTCTCTTCACAACTTCTCGATTTTGAAGGCAGCAAATGTATCAACATGATCGAGTCAGCGCCCAATTTCAGTCCGCGAGTATTTTATGTCCTGAAGGCGATCAATTCCGCCTTTGCGCATCTAAAAATTGCCCGCTCTTTCCAAACCGGCGGTGGGGGATTTGAGTGTTTTGAACTAGCTCCCTTGAGATTACAGCCAGAAATTCTTTGAGCCTTAATTTGCTAAATTATATTAGCTGTATCGTATCGTCTTTTCGCGATGTTTATAGTTTAGCATTATTAGTTAGTTTATAACTAATGTTAGAATCGAGTCGAGTTTGTCAGCTAAGTAAGTTTGTATGTTCGCTGGTAGTGTTAGCTTTGGTGCTAGTAGCTTGTTGGCCGGCATTGCCGAAGTGGCATCGACGTGAACGCAAACGTTATCGAGCGGAATTGATAAGACGACAGAAAGAAAACGCAGTGTCTAGAGAGTAAGCAGGTTTTATTTGTAGGGCAGTCGATTTCCAGGGATAAGGATATGGATTCGCGGTCATGGTTTGGGGACAGGTTTGGGTTTGGGCTTGAAATGGGGCTGTCGGACTTCTCAACTAAGGTACTCCACATTGAAATGCATTGGAAAAACTGCCATACTCGTAGCGACTGCCGAAAGAAAATCACGCATTAATTATTCGTTGTTGCATTGCTATGCAGTTTCGCAAGATGGACAGCTATCGGTTTTTATTAGAAATGAAAACTGGCGAACGTGGATCACCGGGAGAACGGAAAACGGTAGGAAGACTTGGCTTCAATTTCTTAAGATTCCTAATTAAACAAATTGGGAACATTGGTTGATAGATAGCAGATGCTGCATGTATTTTTAATGTGTGTCATATATGTTGATTAATGTGATATTTAGTCACTTTATCTGAGGGTATGCAATGACCATGTACGGATTAATTGAGTGTGAGCCGAGTAGGATGTGATGGATGGTACCTGCTGTTGTGGAGGTAAGGAAATGATGAACCAGCTCCTTTGAGATTACAGCCATTATGTTTTGTCTGTTGATTAATTGACACGACACAAAATTTGAGTTGCCAGGATGAAAGACTGCTTTGGATGACAGCTTACATGTGTTAAGACAATCTTATTTACCGGAATTCGATTGTGAAAAGCAGGAAAATATGCCCTTGAATTTTTCGCGCGTTTTTTTCTGGTCCTCTAGCGGAGCCATTTTTCGGTGGTTGTGAATTTTCCCGCGCTTTTACTTTTTTTTTTTTTTTTTTTTTTTTTTTAAATGATGTACTTGCTTGTATTTTTGTACTTTGTTTGTACTTTGTTTCTTTCAGTAGGAGAATGTATTGTATCTCCTTGTATCTATCGGTGAAAGACTGTCAGCTGAAATGATATGCCGGGCATTGTCACGGGGGGGGTTTCCTCTTCAGTTTTTCTGCGTTTCTTGCAGTTCTCTGCCTCAAGCCACCCCACCCCCTCTCGGGTTGCGGATTACCCCGGCCGTGTTTTTGGATCTGGACGGGAGCGCCGGGATCGGCGGAGGACAGACCTCACGTTGCTCGGGTTTCTCTTCAAAACGAACAAATCTTTCGCCTTTTACTAAAGATTTCCGTGGAGAGGAACGCACCTGAGTTTGCACTATTTTTGGATGCTCCGTTCACGAGACGGGGCAACTTTTTTTGTGTCACAAGGAAAGAAGGAAGGGTGAGTGAGTGAATGAGTGAGTATTCCTCGACTGTTATTAACCTGCTTATTACTCAGCTATTAATGCTTGCTTCCCTGTGTTTCGACACGCTAGCGTTTTGCTCAGCGAATGCCAGCTGTGTTTTTTGCTCGGTCAGTACGGAGTAACAGGTGAGTAATAATCAGCAGTTTAACAACAGTCTGGTGCAGCGGCAGCAGCTAAGCATTGTGGGACAGCGCGCGGGGCGGAGCTCAAACCAGGTCACATGTGCCCCGACTGTGGCTCTAGCAACTTGCGAGGGGGGCGGGGACTGGGAGCGACTAGCGGGCATCGCTTCTCGGCCTATTGGCTAAGATCAAGTGTAGTATCTGTTCTTATCAGTTTAATATCTGATACGTCCCCTACCCGGGGACATCAATATTAAGCCGATTTTTGGAACAGGGGGCCGGAGAAGGAGCTTGCTCCTACCGCTCCACGCATCGGCTCGGTATTGCAGTACGTCCGGGAACGGTGCACCTCTCCACGTTTCGTGCTAAAGAAAGTCACTTGTGCGGTTTGCCCTGCCTGTCAGCGAGGGAAAGGTGTGCCGTTTCGTCATGCACGGGTTGTTTCTTTGTCTGTCTGTCCGATTGTCGGTTCGATTTTTTTCTGTTTGTTCGTTCGCTTGTTTCTTTGTTCGCTAGTTTCTTTGTTCGCTTGTTTCCTTGTTTCTTTGTTTGTTCCCCTGGTTTTTTTTTTTTTTTAAATGATGTACTTGCTTGTATTTTTGTACTTTGTTTGTACTTTGTTTCTTTCAGTAGGAGAATGTATTGTATCTCCTTGTATCTATCGGTGAAAGACTGTCAGCTGAAATGATATGCCGGGCATTGTCACGGGGGGGGTTTCCTCTTCAGTTTTTCTGCGTTTCTTGCAGTTCTCTGCCTCAAGCCACCCCACCCCCTCTCGGGTTGCGGATTACCCCGGCCGTGTTTTTGGATCTGGACGGGAGCGCCGGGATCGGCGGAGGACAGACCTCACGTTGCTCGGGTTTCTCTTCAAAACGAACAAATCTTTCGCCTTTTACTAAAGATTTCCGTGGAGAGGAACGCACCTGAGTTTGCACTATTTTTGGATGCTCCGTTCACGAGACGGGGCAACTTTTTTTGTGTCACAAGGAAAGAAGGAAGGGTGAGTGAGTGAATGAGTGAGTATTCCTCGACTGTTATTAACCTGCTTATTACTCAGCTATTAATGCTTGCTTCCCTGTGTTTCGACACGCTAGCGTTTTGCTCAGCGAATGCCAGCTGTGTTTTTTGCTCGGTCAGTACGGAGTAACAGGTGAGTAATAATCAGCAGTTTAACAACAGTCTGGTGCAGCGGCAGCAGCTAAGCATTGTGGGACAGCGCGCGGGGCGGAGCTCAAACCAGGTCACATGTGCCCCGACTGTGGCTCTAGCAACTTGCGAGGGGGGCGGGGACTGGGAGCGACTAGCGGGCATCGCTTCTCGGCCTATTGGCTAAGATCAAGTGTAGTATCTGTTCTTATCAGTTTAATATCTGATACGTCCCCTACCCGGGGACATCAATATTAAGCCGATTTTTGGAACAGGGGGCCGGAGAAGGAGCTTGCTCCTACCGCTCCACGCATCGGCTCGGTATTGCAGTACGTCCGGGAACGGTGCACCTCTCCACGTTTCGTGCTAAAGAAAGTCACTTGTGCGGTTTGCCCTGCCTGTCAGCGAGGGAAAGGTGTGCCGTTTCGTCATGCACGGGTTGTTTCTTTGTCTGTCTGTCCGATTGTCGGTTCGATTTTTTTCTGTTTGTTCGTTCGCTTGTTTCTTTGTTCGCTAGTTTCTTTGTTCGCTTGTTTCCTTGTTTCTTTGTTTGTTCCCCTGGTTTTTTTTTTTTTTTAAATGATGTACTTGCTTGTATTTTTGTACTTTGTTTGTACTTTGTTTCTTTCAGTAGGAGAATGTATTGTATCTCCTTGTATCTATCGGTGAAAGACTGTCAGCTGAAATGATATGCCGGGCATTGTCACGGGGGGGGTTTCCTCTTCAGTTTTTCTGCGTTTCTTGCAGTTCTCTGCCTCAAGCCACCCCACCCCCTCTCGGGTTGCGGATTACCCCGGCCGTGTTTTTGGATCTGGACGGGAGCGCCGGGATCGGCGGAGGACAGACCTCACGTTGCTCGGGTTTCTCTTCAAAACGAACAAATCTTTCGCCTTTTACTAAAGATTTCCGTGGAGAGGAACGCACCTGAGTTTGCACTATTTTTGGATGCTCCGTTCACGAGACGGGGCAACTTTTTTTGTGTCACAAGGAAAGAAGGAAGGGTGAGTGAGTGAATGAGTGAGTATTCCTCGACTGTTATTAACCTGCTTATTACTCAGCTATTAATGCTTGCTTCCCTGTGTTTCGACACGCTAGCGTTTTGCTCAGCGAATGCCAGCTGTGTTTTTTGCTCGGTCAGTACGGAGTAACAGGTGAGTAATAATCAGCAGTTTAACAACAGTCTGGTGCAGCGGCAGCAGCTAAGCATTGTGGGACAGCGCGCGGGGCGGAGCTCAAACCAGGTCACATGTGCCCCGACTGTGGCTCTAGCAACTTGCGAGGGGGGCGGGGACTGGGAGCGACTAGCGGGCATCGCTTCTCGGCCTATTGGCTAAGATCAAGTGTAGTATCTGTTCTTATCAGTTTAATATCTGATACGTCCCCTACCCGGGGACATCAATATTAAGCCGATTTTTGGAACAGGGGGCCGGAGAAGGAGCTTGCTCCTACCGCTCCACGCATCGGCTCGGTATTGCAGTACGTCCGGGAACGGTGCACCTCTCCACGTTTCGTGCTAAAGAAAGTCACTTGTGCGGTTTGCCCTGCCTGTCAGCGAGGGAAAGGTGTGCCGTTTCGTCATGCACGGGTTGTTTCTTTGTCTGTCTGTCCGATTGTCGGTTCGATTTTTTTCTGTTTGTTCGTTCGCTTGTTTCTTTGTTCGCTAGTTTCTTTGTTCGCTTGTTTCCTTGTTTCTTTGTTTGTTCCCCTGGTTTTTTTTTTTTTTTAAATGATGTACTTGCTTGTATTTTTGTACTTTGTTTGTACTTTGTTTCTTTCAGTAGGAGAATGTATTGTATCTCCTTGTATCTATCGGTGAAAGACTGTCAGCTGAAATGATATGCCGGGCATTGTCACGGGGGGGGTTTCCTCTTCAGTTTTTCTGCGTTTCTTGCAGTTCTCTGCCTCAAGCCACCCCACCCCCTCTCGGGTTGCGGATTACCCCGGCCGTGTTTTTGGATCTGGACGGGAGCGCCGGGATCGGCGGAGGACAGACCTCACGTTGCTCGGGTTTCTCTTCAAAACGAACAAATCTTTCGCCTTTTACTAAAGATTTCCGTGGAGAGGAACGCACCTGAGTTTGCACTATTTTTGGATGCTCCGTTCACGAGACGGGGCAACTTTTTTTGTGTCACAAGGAAAGAAGGAAGGGTGAGTGAGTGAATGAGTGAGTATTCCTCGACTGTTATTAACCTGCTTATTACTCAGCTATTAATGCTTGCTTCCCTGTGTTTCGACACGCTAGCGTTTTGCTCAGCGAATGCCAGCTGTGTTTTTTGCTCGGTCAGTACGGAGTAACAGGTGAGTAATAATCAGCAGTTTAACAACAGTCTGGTGCAGCGGCAGCAGCTAAGCATTGTGGGACAGCGCGCGGGGCGGAGCTCAAACCAGGTCACATGTGCCCCGACTGTGGCTCTAGCAACTTGCGAGGGGGGCGGGGACTGGGAGCGACTAGCGGGCATCGCTTCTCGGCCTATTGGCTAAGATCAAGTGTAGTATCTGTTCTTATCAGTTTAATATCTGATACGTCCCCTACCCGGGGACATCAATATTAAGCCGATTTTTGGAACAGGGGGCCGGAGAAGGAGCTTGCTCCTACCGCTCCACGCATCGGCTCGGTATTGCAGTACGTCCGGGAACGGTGCACCTCTCCACGTTTCGTGCTAAAGAAAGTCACTTGTGCGGTTTGCCCTGCCTGTCAGCGAGGGAAAGGTGTGCCGTTTCGTCATGCACGGGTTGTTTCTTTGTCTGTCTGTCCGATTGTCGGTTCGATTTTTTTCTGTTTGTTCGTTCGCTTGTTTCTTTGTTCGCTAGTTTCTTTGTTCGCTTGTTTCCTTGTTTCTTTGTTTGTTCCCCTGGTTTTTTTTTTTTTTTAAATGATGTACTTGCTTGTATTTTTGTACTTTGTTTGTACTTTGTTTCTTTCAGTAGGAGAATGTATTGTATCTCCTTGTATCTATCGGTGAAAGACTGTCAGCTGAAATGATATGCCGGGCATTGTCACGGGGGGGGTTTCCTCTTCAGTTTTTCTGCGTTTCTTGCAGTTCTCTGCCTCAAGCCACCCCACCCCCTCTCGGGTTGCGGATTACCCCGGCCGTGTTTTTGGATCTGGACGGGAGCGCCGGGATCGGCGGAGGACAGACCTCACGTTGCTCGGGTTTCTCTTCAAAACGAACAAATCTTTCGCCTTTTACTAAAGATTTCCGTGGAGAGGAACGCACCTGAGTTTGCACTATTTTTGGATGCTCCGTTCACGAGACGGGGCAACTTTTTTTGTGTCACAAGGAAAGAAGGAAGGGTGAGTGAGTGAATGAGTGAGTATTCCTCGACTGTTATTAACCTGCTTATTACTCAGCTATTAATGCTTGCTTCCCTGTGTTTCGACACGCTAGCGTTTTGCTCAGCGAATGCCAGCTGTGTTTTTTGCTCGGTCAGTACGGAGTAACAGGTGAGTAATAATCAGCAGTTTAACAACAGTCTGGTGCAGCGGCAGCAGCTAAGCATTGTGGGACAGCGCGCGGGGCGGAGCTCAAACCAGGTCACATGTGCCCCGACTGTGGCTCTAGCAACTTGCGAGGGGGGCGGGGACTGGGAGCGACTAGCGGGCATCGCTTCTCGGCCTATTGGCTAAGATCAAGTGTAGTATCTGTTCTTATCAGTTTAATATCTGATACGTCCCCTACCCGGGGACATCAATATTAAGCCGATTTTTGGAACAGGGGGCCGGAGAAGGAGCTTGCTCCTACCGCTCCACGCATCGGCTCGGTATTGCAGTACGTCCGGGAACGGTGCACCTCTCCACGTTTCGTGCTAAAGAAAGTCACTTGTGCGGTTTGCCCTGCCTGTCAGCGAGGGAAAGGTGTGCCGTTTCGTCATGCACGGGTTGTTTCTTTGTCTGTCTGTCCGATTGTCGGTTCGATTTTTTTCTGTTTGTTCGTTCGCTTGTTTCTTTGTTCGCTAGTTTCTTTGTTCGCTTGTTTCCTTGTTTCTTTGTTTGTTCCCCTGGTTTTTTTTTTTTTTTAAATGATGTACTTGCTTGTATTTTTGTACTTTGTTTGTACTTTGTTTCTTTCAGTAGGAGAATGTATTGTATCTCCTTGTATCTATCGGTGAAAGACTGTCAGCTGAAATGATATGCCGGGCATTGTCACGGGGGGGGTTTCCTCTTCAGTTTTTCTGCGTTTCTTGCAGTTCTCTGCCTCAAGCCACCCCACCCCCTCTCGGGTTGCGGATTACCCCGGCCGTGTTTTTGGATCTGGACGGGAGCGCCGGGATCGGCGGAGGACAGACCTCACGTTGCTCGGGTTTCTCTTCAAAACGAACAAATCTTTCGCCTTTTACTAAAGATTTCCGTGGAGAGGAACGCACCTGAGTTTGCACTATTTTTGGATGCTCCGTTCACGAGACGGGGCAACTTTTTTTGTGTCACAAGGAAAGAAGGAAGGGTGAGTGAGTGAATGAGTGAGTATTCCTCGACTGTTATTAACCTGCTTATTACTCAGCTATTAATGCTTGCTTCCCTGTGTTTCGACACGCTAGCGTTTTGCTCAGCGAATGCCAGCTGTGTTTTTTGCTCGGTCAGTACGGAGTAACAGGTGAGTAATAATCAGCAGTTTAACAACAGTCTGGTGCAGCGGCAGCAGCTAAGCATTGTGGGACAGCGCGCGGGGCGGAGCTCAAACCAGGTCACATGTGCCCCGACTGTGGCTCTAGCAACTTGCGAGGGGGGCGGGGACTGGGAGCGACTAGCGGGCATCGCTTCTCGGCCTATTGGCTAAGATCAAGTGTAGTATCTGTTCTTATCAGTTTAATATCTGATACGTCCCCTACCCGGGGACATCAATATTAAGCCGATTTTTGGAACAGGGGGCCGGAGAAGGAGCTTGCTCCTACCGCTCCACGCATCGGCTCGGTATTGCAGTACGTCCGGGAACGGTGCACCTCTCCACGTTTCGTGCTAAAGAAAGTCACTTGTGCGGTTTGCCCTGCCTGTCAGCGAGGGAAAGGTGTGCCGTTTCGTCATGCACGGGTTGTTTCTTTGTCTGTCTGTCCGATTGTCGGTTCGATTTTTTTCTGTTTGTTCGTTCGCTTGTTTCTTTGTTCGCTAGTTTCTTTGTTCGCTTGTTTCCTTGTTTCTTTGTTTGTTCCCCTGGTTTTTTTTTTTTTTTAAATGATGTACTTGCTTGTATTTTTGTACTTTGTTTGTACTTTGTTTCTTTCAGTAGGAGAATGTATTGTATCTCCTTGTATCTATCGGTGAAAGACTGTCAGCTGAAATGATATGCCGGGCATTGTCACGGGGGGGGTTTCCTCTTCAGTTTTTCTGCGTTTCTTGCAGTTCTCTGCCTCAAGCCACCCCACCCCCTCTCGGGTTGCGGATTACCCCGGCCGTGTTTTTGGATCTGGACGGGAGCGCCGGGATCGGCGGAGGACAGACCTCACGTTGCTCGGGTTTCTCTTCAAAACGAACAAATCTTTCGCCTTTTACTAAAGATTTCCGTGGAGAGGAACGCACCTGAGTTTGCACTATTTTTGGATGCTCCGTTCACGAGACGGGGCAACTTTTTTTGTGTCACAAGGAAAGAAGGAAGGGTGAGTGAGTGAATGAGTGAGTATTCCTCGACTGTTATTAACCTGCTTATTACTCAGCTATTAATGCTTGCTTCCCTGTGTTTCGACACGCTAGCGTTTTGCTCAGCGAATGCCAGCTGTGTTTTTTGCTCGGTCAGTACGGAGTAACAGGTGAGTAATAATCAGCAGTTTAACAACAGTCTGGTGCAGCGGCAGCAGCTAAGCATTGTGGGACAGCGCGCGGGGCGGAGCTCAAACCAGGTCACATGTGCCCCGACTGTGGCTCTAGCAACTTGCGAGGGGGGCGGGGACTGGGAGCGACTAGCGGGCATCGCTTCTCGGCCTATTGGCTAAGATCAAGTGTAGTATCTGTTCTTATCAGTTTAATATCTGATACGTCCCCTACCCGGGGACATCAATATTAAGCCGATTTTTGGAACAGGGGGCCGGAGAAGGAGCTTGCTCCTACCGCTCCACGCATCGGCTCGGTATTGCAGTACGTCCGGGAACGGTGCACCTCTCCACGTTTCGTGCTAAAGAAAGTCACTTGTGCGGTTTGCCCTGCCTGTCAGCGAGGGAAAGGTGTGCCGTTTCGTCATGCACGGGTTGTTTCTTTGTCTGTCTGTCCGATTGTCGGTTCGATTTTTTTCTGTTTGTTCGTTCGCTTGTTTCTTTGTTCGCTAGTTTCTTTGTTCGCTTGTTTCCTTGTTTCTTTGTTTGTTCCCCTGGTTTTTTTTTTTTTTAAATGATGTACTTGCTTGTATTTTTGTACTTTGTTTGTACTTTGTTTCTTTCAGTAGGAGAATGTATTGTATCTCCTTGTATCTATCGGTGAAAGACTGTCAGCTGAAATGATATGCCGGGCATTGTCACGGGGGGGGTTTCCTCTTCAGTTTTTCTGCGTTTCTTGCAGTTCTCTGCCTCAAGCCACCCCACCCCCTCTCGGGTTGCGGATTACCCCGGCCGTGTTTTTGGATCTGGACGGGAGCGCCGGGATCGGCGGAGGACAGACCTCACGTTGCTCGGGTTTCTCTTCAAAACGAACAAATCTTTCGCCTTTTACTAAAGATTTCCGTGGAGAGGAACGCACCTGAGTTTGCACTATTTTTGGATGCTCCGTTCACGAGACGGGGCAACTTTTTTTGTGTCACAAGGAAAGAAGGAAGGGTGAGTGAGTGAATGAGTGAGTATTCCTCGACTGTTATTAACCTGCTTATTACTCAGCTATTAATGCTTGCTTCCCTGTGTTTCGACACGCTAGCGTTTTGCTCAGCGAATGCCAGCTGTGTTTTTTGCTCGGTCAGTACGGAGTAACAGGTGAGTAATAATCAGCAGTTTAACAACAGTCTGGTGCAGCGGCAGCAGCTAAGCATTGTGGGACAGCGCGCGGGGCGGAGCTCAAACCAGGTCACATGTGCCCCGACTGTGGCTCTAGCAACTTGCGAGGGGGGCGGGGACTGGGAGCGACTAGCGGGCATCGCTTCTCGGCCTATTGGCTAAGATCAAGTGTAGTATCTGTTCTTATCAGTTTAATATCTGATACGTCCCCTACCCGGGGACATCAATATTAAGCCGATTTTTGGAACAGGGGGCCGGAGAAGGAGCTTGCTCCTACCGCTCCACGCATCGGCTCGGTATTGCAGTACGTCCGGGAACGGTGCCCCTCTCCACGTTTCGTGCTAAAGAAAGTCACTTGTGCGGTTTGCCCTGCCTGTCAGCGAGGGAAAGGTGTGCCGTTTCGTCATGCACGGGTTGTTTCTTTGTCTGTCTGTCCGATTGTCGGTTCGATTTTTTTCTGTTTGTTCGTTCGCTTGTTTCTTTGTTCGCTAGTTTCTTTGTTCGCTTGTTTCCTTGTTTCTTTGTTTGTTCCCCTGGTTTTTTTTTTTTTTTAAATGATGTACTTGCTTGTATTTTTGTACTTTGTTTGTACTTTGTTTCTTTCAGTAGGAGAATGTATTGTATCTCCTTGTATCTATCGGTGAAAGACTGTCAGCTGAAATGATATGCCGGGCATTGTCACGGGGGGGGTTTCCTCTTCAGTTTTTCTGCGTTTCTTGCAGTTCTCTGCCTCAAGCCACCCCACCCCCTCTCGGGTTGCGGATTACCCCGGCCGTGTTTTTGGATCTGGACGGGAGCGCCGGGATCGGCGGAGGACAGACCTCACGTTGCTCGGGTTTCTCTTCAAAACGAACAAATCTTTCGCCTTTTACTAAAGATTTCCGTGGAGAGGAACGCACCTGAGTTTGCACTATTTTTGGATGCTCCGTTCACGAGACGGGGCAACTTTTTTTGTGTCACAAGGAAAGAAGGAAGGGTGAGTGAGTGAATGAGTGAGTATTCCTCGACTGTTATTAACCTGCTTATTACTCAGCTATTAATGCTTGCTTCCCTGTGTTTCGACACGCTAGCGTTTTGCTCAGCGAATGCCAGCTGTGTTTTTTGCTCGGTCAGTACGGAGTAACAGGTGAGTAATAATCAGCAGTTTAACAACAGTCTGGTGCAGCGGCAGCAGCTAAGCATTGTGGGACAGCGCGCGGGGCGGAGCTCAAACCAGGTCACATGTGCCCCGACTGTGGCTCTAGCAACTTGCGAGGGGGGCGGGGACTGGGAGCGACTAGCGGGCATCGCTTCTCGGCCTATTGGCTAAGATCAAGTGTAGTATCTGTTCTTATCAGTTTAATATCTGATACGTCCCCTACCCGGGGACATCAATATTAAGCCGATTTTTGGAACAGGGGGCCGGAGAAGGAGCTTGCTCCTACCGCTCCACGCATCGGCTCGGTATTGCAGTACGTCCGGGAACGGTGCACCTCTCCACGTTTCGTGCTAAAGAAAGTCACTTGTGCGGTTTGCCCTGCCTGTCAGCGAGGGAAAGGTGTGCCGTTTCGTCATGCACGGGTTGTTTCTTTGTCTGTCTGTCCGATTGTCGGTTCGATTTTTTTCTGTTTGTTCGTTCGCTTGTTTCTTTGTTCGCTAGTTTCTTTGTTCGCTTGTTTCCTTGTTTCTTTGTTTGTTCCCCTGGTTTTTTTTTTTTTTTAAATGATGTACTTGCTTGTATTTTTGTACTTTGTTTGTACTTTGTTTCTTTCAGTAGGAGAATGTATTGTATCTCCTTGTATCTATCGGTGAAAGACTGTCAGCTGAAATGATATGCCGGGCATTGTCACGGGGGGGGTTTCCTCTTCAGTTTTTCTGCGTTTCTTGC